>BLQM01000084.1:7116-50548 GCA_012489335.1 Triparma laevis f. inornata
GGAATTTCTTTTCGTACATACACGACCCTAACCCTAACCCCCCACCCCACCCCACACCCACACCCCCAAAATCAATAACCCCAAATACTATCAGTCTTAAACCTACTCCCCCTCCCCTTCCCCCACACCACCCCCGCCTGCGCCGGCCTAATAATATCCATAACCTGCAATGAGAAGAGATATTGACGTAGACGAGTTAGATTCGTGTAGCCTCGTCAAGCAGGGGATTTAGGGTTTGGGGAGCGGGCAATATTTAGTCTAAGGCTACTGCGCTACGCTGGATTACGAGACGCTTAAATAATTCGCGTTGGTGGCGTCGCAACGCTTGCTTCTCGCTCACCTTCGGATCATGAACATTATAAATCGGCCCAGGCGTACTACTCGTCAAACTAAACTTCGCCTCATACTTAAACCTATCCCCCCCAAACGCCACCGCGAAGTTCGGAACTTCAACTTTCGGAGCGTACATCGCATCAGCTGCGGACGTTTGGTGGAGGGGAGCTCGTTGAGAACGACCGAAACCTATTCCCATTGTTTTTACTACTCCGTTTTTATACTTCTTTTCGACGTTGTAAACAGGTCCAGGTACTCCGTTTTTATTTGCCATATCTTCTCTTGGAGCGTCTTTGAAACGAGGGGCTTCTTTGTTACGGGATTCGGAACTTATTAGGAATTCTTTATCACGTTTATAAGAACCAGGACCGGCGTTGGGATTGAACGAATCCCTTTTATTCTTCATCGTGCTCTCCCAATCTGCACGAGTACTCGTACCGAAGTGCAGATCCCTAACCTGCTTTGTCAATTTAACTTTGTAGATTGCGTCGAATTCGTTGGGGGGTTTTTGCCACATGAAACGTTCTTCGCCAAGATTTAGTTTTGTGGTTAAGCCGGAGGTGAATCCGTAGCGGGTATTGGCTTTGAAGCGGGGACCGTTTCGACCGGAGCTCATGGTTTTTTTGGGGGGGCTGTTTTGTCGGAGGGTTGGGAGAGGGGAGAAAGAGTGCGGGAAGGAAGGAATTAATGAATGTTATGTAAGAATTTTAGATTTGATGCTAATTTACTTGAGTTGGCTGTCTCATTTGCCAAACAACATAACCGCAGTAAACAGCGTCTAGACCGTTTATAGCGCTGACTTTGATAATTTACCAACGCAGCACACACAGTCCGGCACAACAGATCGGGTTGAGACAAAGAAAAAGAGTACTTACCGGCTATAACTCGTCAACGGGGTGAATTGTCCGTATATTTTATATATTTTTAAGGGTAGCTATAAGTTTGAGGCTGCGGATACGTTGCGTTATTGAACAATAATTCGGGATAGGGTGAATTGAGGCAGTTGAGGGCTCCAATTCATGCTAAATGCTTGGAAATTCACTACAGACCTACTTGTTCACCGCTAACAACCTCTTTGCACCTTACCGCAAACTACATTCCACTTATTCTCGCATCTCAATTCGAATTAATCACCCCCCCTCCCTGAACTATCTATTCCACCCACATCCATCCTCCCCGTCTGTTCCAACCCCCCAACCCAAACTACCCACCATGACAACCCTCTCCGCCGCAATCTGCACCCTAGCCTCCAAAGCTGCCGGCCTGACCATAACTGCCAAGCCCTCTCCCCCAAAATTCCACACCTACACCTTCACCGAAACCGGTGAAATGCTCGTAAACAACGGCACCTCCAAGGAACGACCCTCCCGAAAGCTCCCCGTCGCCGGGAGGAGGTTGGAGACTATGAATGCTAGTGTGATGATTGAGGATGATCCTTGGAGTTCTGATGATGATGATGAAGGTGTGAATGCTGCTGTAGTTGATTCAAATGCAATTGATAAATTCTCAGAAGAAAAGTTGGGTTCTAAAAAAGTCCCTGATTGGTGTGAGGAGATGGACGCGCTGATGAAGTATAAGAGGATTAATAAACCGGAGCTTTTTGGAATTTTTCAGAATTTGAAAGTTACGGGGATGAAGATTAATTATATTGATAAGGAAGCGAAGATGTTGGAGAACTTGAGGAGTTTGGATATTAGCAGGTGAGCCTTCTCCTCGAATAAAGAACTAGTCCAATTACAACAACTTCTAACCTTTATTCCCATCCACTTCGCTCATCCTCCCACAGCAACAACTTACGCCGGATCGAGAACCTAACCTCAGGACTCGTCTCCCTTGCCGCCTACAACAACGACATCTCCGAGTTCAACATCCCTCCCAGCCCCAGCCTCATGCAGCTAGGCCTCGGCTTCAACAAGCTAACCAGAATCGACCCCAACTCCTGCGAGAACCTCGGCTCCCTCGTGTCGTTAGATTTATCTTACAACGAGATCTCTGACCTTGACAGTTTGTTGTTGGCTGTTGGTAAAATTCCAGGATTGAAGCACCTGTCGTTGACGGGGAACCCTTGCGCTCTCCTACCTTTGTACCGCGTGAGGGTCGTCGCGGCGCTTCCTGAATTGACGCTGTTGGATGATAAGGGGGTTGAAGAGTCTGCGGCTGACTTGGATACTTTGCAATCTTCCGATCCTAACGCTTTGGATAAGGTGTTTGTAAAGGCTGTCATTAACAACGTCACGAACGTGCCAGTTTTTGACGAAGGCGGTGAAGAGGGGTCGAGGCCGAACACTGGGAAGGGGGGGGGGAAGGGAAAGACCGCCTCGAAGAAGAAGGTGAGGCAAAAAAACTGCGAGGAGCAAAGCGACGAGCTGGGAGTATGATACGAACCCATTTATGGTCGCAATTCGTCAGCGTTACATACATCATCATTATCATCGCCACGCATTTCTAACAAATGAACGCCGACTCTATGCGACTCGCTACGCTCGTCGCAGCTGGGGAAGGGGGATAAATCGACAGCCTCTCTTGCCTCCCTCCCCACGACCACGTCCAGCACATGCTTCCTCCAGATTAAGATGGCAGGCAGCTCGGTCTCTGACGACGGAACTACGGCGGACAGCATCAAGGTGCCCTTCACGAGCTGCCTTTGGGGCGGCATGGTGGAGTCCGTTCCCGGATCTGCCGCCAGCAGCGGAAGCCATAAGAAGGGCAAGGCAAAAGCAAAGGGGAAGGGCAAAGCCGAGCCGGCCACGGAGGAAAAGATCGAGGCAGTCAACACGACGCTAGATTTAGTGTTCCCCGCCAACGCGGAGTTTAGAGATGGGTGTAAATTCAAGAACCTGGAGTGCACGTTGTACGCCATCAGGGACGTAGAGCACGTCACTGAAATGCCGTTGCCGGAGGACGAGATGGGCGGGGAGAAGAAGGGGGAGGATGAGGAAGCCGAGCCGGTTGTTACAGTTAGCGAGAGCGTGACGGCGCTGTCACGCGTTCAGTCTAAGGTTAGTATAACCCAGACCTCGACCGCCACCATTCAGAAAGCGGAAACAACAACGACCTGGGCAATCGCATCTGGCACCATAAGTTTATCTAGCTTCTTGCCCGCTGAGAGCCTTGATAACTTGGGCTCGGGAAAGTGGTCCGGGAAGGGGATGCTGTTCGTGAATAGGGATTACGTCGAATTCGAGATGAACAGAATAAAGGAGTTGGAGAAGTTGAAGAATCCGCCCTTGGAGGGGGGGGAGGCGGGTGGGGTGAAGGGGAGGGGAGAAGGTGGTGGAGGAGGTTTACAAGCAGCCGCCTCCGGTTGATTTTGATGTTACCATTTTGTGGAATAGTTTGGAGAAGTTTGTAGGGGAGTTGGAGGTGGGGCAGGGGAAGGAGGTTGGCGTTGAGGATGAGCTGTTGGCGGAGTAAAGAAGAATATTTTATTTTATGAATTGTGTTACGTTTCGGGTTTTATTTTAATCCTCACCTTGCTCATCTTGCTTGGTATGAACGAGAGCTGGCCATATACCCCTGCCTCCAAGTCCTCGCCGCTCCACTCGAACAGCTTGTTCAGTGCCTTACTTACTTCGTCTCCGTGAGCTCCTTTCCAAACGTAGATCGTGGAGATGCGCTTAATGAACTTCGATTCTTTCCCGCCATCGACTCCTGCCTTGTCACGCTCTTGTCCTCGTACTTCTCAACTAGATGCTCGCAGATCCAAGGCATAAACAGATCGAAGGGGAGGTAGGTCGGGTAAATTTTTCTCACTCAGCATTTCTAAATCTCTTCATCCTTTGTTGTGACGGATTTGTCTCTGACTTTTGAATCTTTCCAACAATCTCTCGCATGTTGCGCCCCTGATTTTGGCCTCCAAAACAGGTTTCGCTCAAATGCCGGATCGCAGTTCCTAAAGAATATGGCCAAGCGGACCGCCGCCAACCCCAAGCTCGCCATGTAAGCCGCCATTCCTGTCATCAAACTGAGGTGATGCTTCTCCTGAAGCTCCCCCAACGCCACATGCACAATACCCCCATTCGTCAAGAGCCGCCAAATTAAGATCCCAGAAAAGATCTCTGGTCCAAGTTTAATTGGTATGCTCGAGATTACCAGAAGCACCGCACAAGTCAAAATATAGTAGAAAGCCGTAAGAAGTGGTGGACCAAGGTAGCTTTTTAACGTTGATGGTTGACCAAGTACCGATAGCCCGAAAGTATTACCTTTCCATCCCATGTACGCGCACACGGCGCAGAACTCTACTCCGAGCAAGACGAAGACTGGCGTCCTCGAGCCGAACGCCTAGGCGAACAAACTTATGGCGAAGACGAACTGAGAGAGGTAGCAGGCATTGAACAGGAACGTGCCGAACATCTGCCGCCGCTTTTCCCACCCGCCGATCTTGGAAATCCATCCGTAAAATGGGTCGCCCAAAACCTCCGAGTACTTGCTGAAGATGAAGCCGAAGTTGCCGTCCGTCATGATGAACGCTCCAGAAACGATGCCCAAGATGAGCCTGATGATCTGTATCGTCTGGATGTCGCCATAGTTTTGTTTCAGAAGCCCACTGAGCTGGATAATAGACTCAGGGATGGACTCAAAAGCTATTTCTCCCGCTCTCATGATTGCGTACATCATAAGACCTGTAAACATCAGATCAGGGTCCTCCTTACCCATCCAAACGCTGCCCCCCTCAACGAGTGGTGCGAGCCCAAAAAGAGCAAGCAGCGTATGTCCAAAGCACTCCTTCAAAGACTTCACGAAAGACACGAGATAGTAAATCAAGGCTAAGAATCCCATACTTCCCCACCCTCCTCACTTTCTTCGCGTACTGAAAGAAAGAAAACCATGCCTGACACACGATCGACAAAATGGCAAACGCCGCCGTCGCATTCAATAACATCTTCCTCCTCGGCACCCTCTCAACCCTTGGTCTTTATCAGCGCCACGTCCATGTTTTGAAGCAGTGCAGTCTGTTCTTCAGCATTATCAGTGCCTATCAGGCTATTCTTCCTATTCTTTACCCTCCAGCTGGATCCACGTCCATGTCTGGTCGTTTGCACCCCCTTGCTCCAACTGTATTTGTCTTTTGATCTAACTTGTTAATGATCGCACGCCTCTGCACATCGTTAAAATCGGTATCGTCTAGGGGAGGCATTACTATATCGAACGCATCCGTGCTGCTTGCGTCAATTATGCTTGCTTCGAGTAGCACTGGGAAATGCTGAAATGAGGAGTTTAGCCAGGTTAAACATTCTCATCCCACAACCTCCTTCCCCTCGCTTCAATCACTATCGGTCTAAATCTGATCGCTCAGGACTACAGGATTCACAACTCGAAAATTACCAGCCCCTCTCCCGCCCCCGAAAGCTCTCCCCCCTCCAATTTCTGAATTCTTATTCTCTTAAATTGTTGCCCCCTTTTAAACCCTCCAACCCCCCGCCCCCAACCCGCGCAACCGCCCCTCCCCCACCTCAAACCAGACCGCCACCCCCTCCGTTTTCCCCATGGAAAGCCCTCGCCGCAATTCCGACTCTTCCGCACTAACTGATGTTTCCTTCAATGATGACATGAGTGCGGCGTCAGCAAGCCCCGAAACCCAAACAAAGACCTCCCAAGAAAACGACTCCTCCCCTCAAACCCTCACCTCCCCTTCCTTATCAGATTACCTCCTCTCCTTAGAACTCCAAGTTGTTCTAGAAGATGAGGAACTCGAAGATGAGAAGAAGGACGTTGTAGAGTTTACTATTTTAGAGTATTTTCAAGCGGATGAGATCGACTTCTCGCAGTTGTTGGTTAAGATATATGGAATGGATGATAAGAAGGCTTTGCAGCAGGTAAGAAGCAGATCTGCGAGGAGCCAAGCGACGGGTATGACATTCACTAACAACTCGTCGCTTCGCTCCTCTTGTCGCCGCAGATTATGGAGTCCGACGAAAACAAACTAACAGCGATCCACCACGCCGCGCAACACACCGCCATCACTGACACTCTCTTCAGGGAACTCCTGAGAATAGTTGAGAAGACTGAGGAAAGCCGACAGATCTTTAGTCGGCGTACAACAGCCGGTGACACCATCTTGCATTTGTTGGCGGAAGGTGAGGGCCTGCGAGGACGAAGCCCAGCGAGGAGCGAAGCGACGAAGATGTGGAGCTTCCACTCCTCGCATCAAGAGCATTCTAAAATAACGAGGAGCGGAGCGACGAGATTACGAAGGCGTCGTAATTGCAACGAGGAGGCTGTTCGAAAACGCCGCTCATATTGAAACTCCTCGTTCAATTCGTCGCTTCGCTCCTCGCATTAAGAGCATTCTAAACTAACTCGTCGCAGAGTCTAACCGCCCAGAGCACATCCTTCTAACGATCGCAAGATTTCCAGGGGCAGTCCTCGCGAAGAATAAGTTAGGGCATCAGCCTATTCACTCCGCTCAGCTCCTCGAGCAAGACGGAACCTCGCCCTCTGAAATTAGAGACAACAACCCTTTAATATGCGCCGTCTTGGTGCACGCGGAGAAGTGCCTGCTGGCGGCTGAACAAGGTGACTGTAGAGGAACGGACGCTCTAAACGAGATGTGCCCTTACTACGACATGATCGAACTTTGCAGGAGGAGAAACTGGTCGGGAGTTAATGAAAGGTTACGTGATAAGAATTTGCACATTACGGATTTGTTCAAGTCGGATAGCACGACGTATAACTGCCTGCATCACGCTGTGTGGGGGCATGCGCCGTTTTTAACGATTGAGAAGATGATTGAGGTTGGGAAGATTCCGGAAGACGAGGGAGGGGACATACTTTTAAAGGTGCGAAGTCCGAGGCGAGGAGCGAAGCGACGAGCATTCAGAACATTATATACTAACTCGTCGCTTCGCTCGTCGCTCGTCACAGACAATCACGTCTAATGGGCGCACTGCTCTACACCTCGCCTGCATGGTCAGCGACGACGTCCTCCTCATAAAGCATCTTATTCGCCTCTTCCCCAACCCTCTGGTGGACATGGATCACAAAAAGGCCGGGCAGCCGTTGAAGCTCGCGAAGAAGTGCTACACGAACCGGCACAATCATAAGCGCATCGTCGAGATAGTTCAGAAGGCGACTGATGCGATGGAAGAGGGGGACTATGACACCATCAGGGAGGTGAGGAGTTGCAAATATCGCGTTTATTATTTGGCTTCGTTAATCGGCTGCGCTAGTGGCTCCAGTCTAGATATTGACGCCGCTATCAACGCCACACAACTCTAACTCGTCAACTCCAATCTTCACGCGACTCGCTACGGTCGTTGCAGCTTTGCCCTTTATCGGGGTTGTTGGAGTTGGTGTTTAGGAAGGACTGGAAAGCCTGCACGTTCTTCATCAACGACAACACCACCGATAACGGCAGTGACTCCTATTTGAAGGACGAATGCTTAAGAAAAGACGACGTCGGATACAACTGCCTTCACTACCTCGTCAAGTACCGTGGCCCCACCAACCTCATCCGCCAGATCATCAAGACGAGCAAGGTGAAAAAGACGAGAATGAGGGTCTTCTTAATTCTCGTCGAAATCATTAATTCTCTAACACGCACTCGCTACGCTCGGCGCACGCTATGCTTGCCGCTCGTAGACATGGATCGCTCAAATACGCTTCGACCCGGGCGTCTTCAACCCGCCGATGTTATCCATAACCACAACTGGCGGCTTCACCCCGCTGCACGTCGCCGCGCTGTACGCAATTCACCCGATCGTCTTTAAAACCCTCGTCCTCGAATACCCACTGGCTCTCGCCATGCGGTCGATCCCCTTCCAACCCGACCCCGGCCTCGAAGACCAAAGACTCACCCCCTACGAACTCTTCCTCACGACGACAAGACCTCGCATCAACGCCGACGAAATCGGAGAGGTCCTCAAGAACTGCACGGAGGCTTTCAAGGAAGGCAACGGCCAGCGTTTGCACACCCTCTGCGTTCCCCCTAGCATGATGGACGAAGTCCGCCAAGGACTCCCGAAGACCCCCAGACCCTTGACCGTCAAAGACTATCAAACGAAACTTGCAAGCACCACAAAGGAGCTCGACCAGCTGAAGACCAAATTCGACGAAGTCACCCGGTGCTGCGTCTGCTGGGTCAAAGAGCGGGAGGTCATATTCAAGGGCTGCTTTCACAGGTGCTGCTGCACAAAGTGCGCTCAAAAGCTCAGCAAGTGCCCGCTGTGCAGGACGAAGATTAAGGGGAAGATAAAGTCAATAGGATAGATGATAGATAGGAGGTTATAATTTTCAATTCAAAGATTGTTATAGTTTTGTTGTGGTTGTTGTTTCAAGCGGAGGTAGGCGACAACTGACAAACGAACAGCGAGCGTGTGTTAGAGAATTAATCGATTCGTAGAGAAATCCTCGTCATTCTCACCTTGCTCGTTGTTTGCGGTGTCACCGTTGCACGGGTTGACTAGCTCGAAGCAGAACTGGAGGACTTTGAATCCAAGCCTTTGAAGTGAGTCAGGGATCGTCATTGATTCTAGTTCTGAGCAACCGCTGAAGGCCCCGTCATCTAGTTCCTGTAGGTTTGTGTGGAGGAAATCGACATTTCCTAGACTGCGGCAATTGCAGAAAGCGCGTTTACGAATCAATTTTAAAGTCGTCGGGAAAGATACGGTAGTCAAACTCTCGCACCAACGGAACGCATCTTTACCGATGCTCTCAACGCCCTCAGGAATCTCAACAACGACGAGATTGGCGGCGTAGACGCAGTCGTTCTTTCCGACATTCGTAATATTTAGAGAGAAGATCACCCGCGTGGCAAGCGCACGCCTCTCCTCTAGGGCCACGTCGACATCAGCATTTACATCCTTCCCATCGTGAACCATCAACTCTCCGCTCCTTACTCCCTCGTCGATCAACGCGTCCGCCGTGGCTTTCCGCCCCTTCGTCGCCAACTTCAGCGCCATCAGCGCATCAACCGGAACGAAATCAACGAAGTGTCTCTTGAACTCAGGCGTGTGCATGTGAAAAGATCAGTCGCAGGACTTTACAGTCGTCGAAGTCGTCGAACTATCTGCCGCCGCGCCTTCGAAAATCTCCTCCTTATCCTCGTCCCCCTCGTCTTCCGCTCCCCTTTTCCCGCCCGCTTTTCGGCTTTCGTAGCCATCCTTAGACTCGGAGGCAACAGATTTGGACATCGTGATGCGTAGGTTTCGAGAAATAGACTGCTAACTTTTCTCAGATTTTCCTACAAAATAAGATAATGAAATACCACCTTGCACGTAAGGAAACCCTCACTCTTCTTTAAATCACAAAAAAAATCATCCAGTTCTTCCTTTTGTCAAACAAAACATTCTTTCCCAAGCTTCATTCGCGATAAAAATCTGATATCTTTTACAACGCGAAGTTCTCGTCCTTGTGATCTTCTGTCTCTCCAACAACATGTTTAATCATTCTACCTAGTTCGATGTTGACCTTGTCACTCTGAGCACATCCTCCACCTTTCGTGATCGATGTCATCATCGGATTCTGAGGCCCCCCGGTCGCCCCCCCCACCACATCTCCAATTTCATCATCAATTCCTCGAATCAAATCAACTACACCCTTCAAGTAACTAGCCGCCAGTAACTTATAAAAGTAACCGACACAGAATACTCCATATAATTCTACATCTACTATACATGCAATCGCTGTTTTAGAACCTCCATCAAGACTCTTCAACCTGTAACCTGCAAGTTTCATGTCCGCTCTCATTCTCCCTGCGTTTCTACTTAAATCGTTCGTCGATTCATTCAGCTCCTTTGAACTTCTAGAACATATCAAAACCTCCCCTCCCCCTCCTCCCCGCTCCTCAAACCTTGAGTACTCGGTATAAACTAAGTCCCTCTGTTTTAAAGGCCACGGCAGTCTAATTGCTCTATAAATTCGCCGATAATTTTCACCTTTATCAATCACGTACATGAATGAACCTGATGACCATTTGTGGCGGTTTTGTATGCTTTTTATTTCTTTTAGGACGAGGGATACGGGAAGGTTTACGGTGAAGGTTACGCGGAATTGATCGTGAGGTCCATTTCCACTCGCGCACCTCCACTCGCCGAGAGCGCCGGTCAAATCCAACCACTCCTTGACGTTCTTCTTAGCCTTCCCACCTCTACCGCCCCAGTCTTTTACGTTCATTTTCATCCACCCCGCCTCTCTCTCATCACTCCCCGCCAACCTCTTAAAGTAATCGATAAACCATTCATCCGAGTGCGCTAACTCTTCTCCCATCCCCTTCAACTCCGCGTCGTGGATGTGCTTCTCGTTTAACTTTTTTACAGCCTTGAACATCGGTTTATACATGAAGCCAATACCTACCATACCCAATATCAGAGTATTCACGAATACTAGTAAAATTCCAAGCGCCTCTGAATTCTCCTCGGCTAGCTTATCTTTTAATGATATCATGATTCCTGCGAGAAGCGTCAGGAATATGGAAATCGTCGAAACCTGAGCTAAAGTGTTCTCCTCTGACTTCTCGAACGGCTTGTAGTACGCGTACATCAAAGAACTTATTAACGCTAAGATTATTGAGGAGCAGAGTTGAGGTGCGCTTCCTGGATTTAAGAATACGAGCATACCACTAAAACTCAACCGACGGAAGCACTCGTATATTTCGAACCACCACATCTCAGCACGGTAGTCTCTCCATAAAAATTCAATGTGTTGAATGCTCTGATCTGAGTCTCGGTCGTCTGCGTTCTTTATGACCGACCTGTGCTTCCACAGCTGTTGAGAATATAGCGATGTGATACCTATTGGATAAATTAAAATCATCAAGTAAGATAACATCTCGAAATTCTTGTGGAAGTCACTGTTGCAGTCGATACTGCAACGAGCGGCGAGCGTAGCGAGCTGTGTAAGTGGCGAAATGTTGTGTCGTTCGACTTCTTCGCTTCTTGTTTCACCTTCGATCCGCGATCAGCCACTCCGTGTCGTCGTCGCCGTAAGTTTTGCACAAAAAACTCTCAAATGCCATTGTCGTCGTACTGGCGAAAACCAAGTACGTCAACCCGTAGAATAAACTGAACCGGCTCGATTTCAGCTTATTCGAGGCGTAAGGATCCAAATATCTGATCTGGCGAAAAGTGGTCAAAAGAAGAACCAAATTCAACACTATCGGAGTGACGGTAGTGACCAAGAACCCCCCGTAAAAGCTGTACAAACTCGACGGAAGGAAGCAACCAACGCTGATCAATCCGATCGCGTCGAAGTTGAAGACGCTAGAGACTGCCACGCTGAACGTCTTGTAGACCTTCGGAAACTTCACCGCCAGCGTCGTAGGAAGCTTCGACACAATCTGGTAAAAGCTCGTCAAAATCTTGCCCTTCGTCTTGAGCCTCTTAGTCCAGTGCTTGTCGTCAGCGGATGCTTTGTTTATCTCTTCCGTAACGGCTGTCAAACTAAAACCCGAGTCGTTGCCGAAGGTCTTCCTTAACACAAAGTAAATTAGCACCAATATAATAACCCCGCAGAACGCGTAGAAGCCGATTGAAACCCCGATCAAAGCGCAGCTCTCGCAAACTCCTCCTCTATTCTTGCTGTAACCTCCCTTGCAAACGGAGCAGATCGGACCAGCATGGCCCTCAGCGCAAAGTTCGACGTCGGATAAAAGCGTGCACGACTGCTCGTTCTCGCACTTGACGATGTTGTGGTTGTCGTTGGCGCTCCTCCAGAACCCGTCCACAACCGGTAAGGTCGCCAATGTCAAACCAACCCTTGAGCAGTTCACGCCCTCGGGTAGATCGATCTCATGACAGTCCTTGCAGATCGCTTCGAAGAACCCTAGACCATATTCATCATCGTTGTCACCCGGAGCCTCGGCAAACTTTCCCAGCCCGCAGGCACACGAGGTGGAGGACGTCTTTTCTATCCCTCGAACAGTCTCGAATGCTCCTAAAATGACGGATTTATCGCAGACATCACAGCTCCCCGTGCCAAAGTGGCCTTTGTAGCGGCCGTTTTCGCATGAAACGCACTCGCCATTGACGAGGGTTTCGCCGGCATTGCACGTGCAGGCTACTTCATCTTCGACTTTAACGAAGGAGTCCACGCAAACGCACTTCTTCTCCGTCTCGCTGTACTCCATATACTGCGGGCACGACTGGCATGATACGCTCCCGTTGACGACGTTGTATTTTCCGATTTCGCAGTCTTCGCAGAGCTGCGACTGAACCTGACCGACGTGCTTTCCCTTCGAGCACAACGAGCATGTCGTAGCGCCGTTGATGTCATTACTGTAAGTGCCGGCCGGGCAGTTCTGGCAAAGCGCTAGGCCCGTGGCGGCCGCTAATGTACCTGCTGGGCACGCGTCGCAGGTCATCGACCTCACATCGTCGGCGCTCGCTTTTCCCCTTTCGCAGTTGCGGCATTCTGATTCTACTTCACTCCCTGCGACCGGATTGTAGCGCCCAGACCCGCAGGCAACGCAAGCTGCTTGTCCCTCGAGCTCATTGAACTTTCCAGCAACACACATGCTGCAGTCTGCTTCTTCGTCGTGCTTACCAACGTCTGTCCCAACATCAGCCAAGAACTTTGCCGCATGAAGTGCAAACAGGAGAACCAACACTGCTGTATCTTCCAGCACCACACATCGCGCAATCAGCGATACTGTCGTGCGAGTCGATGGAAAGCCCTTCGTCCGACAAATAGCGTCCGGCTTCGCACCCAATGCAAGCGGCGTGAAGTGAGGCGCGGGTCCCATCATCGTCCAAGTACTTCCCAGCACCACAAATGGTACAGCCCGCCACTTCCAAGCTCCTATACTTTCCGAGCGGGCAAATCGAACAGGATGAGGCGTAAGCAGGGTCATGCCAAACGCTCGAACCTGCTAACCCTAACGGACACACGGTACACGAACCGATTCCAAACGAAGAGGTGACGCCAGTTGCGATGAACCCTCCGGTGTCCAAACCATGTCCTTCTTCAGGGATTCCCACCCACTTGTCCGGACACTTGTCGAAAATTGCTGCTCCTCCTTCGTTTTGAAGATCAGCTCCTACGTTTGTAGCTGACCCTTGTGGCGTTGTAGCGTTATTGCCCTTAAAGAGTGTGCCGTAAGCTTTGAAGGAGCTGCCGCTTGCGACTGCTACGCCCCCCCCTAATGGAGCAGAGCCTTGTTCGAAAGAGCAGAACTCAACAATTACTACTGCGCTGGCCCCAACCGAAAGCCCTGCACCCCCGCAATTAGCACAGTACTGTGTTCTTCCGCCCATGAAAAACTTGACGCCCACAATCTTCAGACTGGAAATGCTGGTTCCTATGACCTCCATAATGAACCTCTGTCCAATGCCGTCAAGAACGCAGCCTAGTGCATCGCCAGAGCAAACCACGCTCCCGTACAGCTGAGCTGCTTGGAACATGGTGACCTCGCTGTGGCACGTGCCACATAGATAGGTCCTTGGGGCGACCAAGGCTCTGTCTCCTCCTGCCATAACATTTTCTCCGTTTGCGCTGATGAAATCGAAGAGCTTCTGGGTGTTGTCAATTGAACGATCAGTTGGTTCAAACGGCGCGATGGTAATGTTTCTTTCGACAAAACCACTTGAGCACGCGACAGACCAAGTATTCGTTCCGTTCGGTGGACTTTGTGAGGTTGTCGATAACCTGCCAATATAGCCACACTGGCCGTCGCCATCCAAGTCCTCGTCGGCTGTGGTGGATGGTTCAGTGTTCTCAAACATCCACCTCTCATAATGCGGGTTGCTGTGACCCTCAAAATTGTCGCCGTGACAGTTATAATCCCAGTAAAGGAAGTAGCCATTCCCATTCTTGAAGTACCAGCGTCCTGATTTCGTTGGTTTTTGGCTCTCATACACCCCGTTCGCGTTGACCGCCGAATCACACATGCCTGACACTAGCAGCGGGAGTGGATTCGTGTAGCATTCAACTGAAGCCTCGTTGCTGGACTTTCCTGGCTCGCACGCAACGCAGGCGTCAGAGGAGGTGGCGCCAGGAGTGGGACCGTAGTGATTCGAGGGGCATGGGAAGCAGAGGTCTGTCGAGGCCGAGTCGCTGTAGAAACCCGCGCTACATGGCGAACACAACCCCGAGTTGTCGGGTTCCTTGCCCTCAGGGCACGTGGCTGCGCCAAGCACACTTATGTCAGCGTACGAGAAGCCGTGGCCACAATTTATCCTCCAAGAATTCGTTCCTGAAGGTGGGGTTTCTTCGGTGGAAGGAATATATGCATGGAATCTGCACTTCCCATCGTCGTCCAAATCGTTTTCCGCCGTAGTTGATGGCTTGACAGGGTTAACTATCCACAAATCAGTCAAGCCGCCAATAGCACCGTCACAGTTAGGATCCCAGTATATGTAGAATCCGTTGGAGTTCTTGTAGTACCATCTTCCCGAACGAGTGAACGCCTCCGCCTCGTAACGACTGTTGTACCCCAAGCTGTCGGAGCACATGCCGCTAAAAAGTATCGGCGGCGGCCTACCGCTGCACTCGATTGACCCGAAAATGCTCGCCTTCCCTTCTTCACAAAGTAGACAAGTGCTGTTTGAAGTGGCGGACGAGGTGGAGCTGTAGCGACCTGCTACGCAATTTATGCACGGAGAAGCTGCAGGGGCGTACGAGCCCGGTTCGCAACTCGTGCATGCGCTCGATCCTGCGTGACTTCCTTCTCCAGCTCCGCACGGGAGACAAGTGTCTACGGAGTTGGAAGACGGGGTGGAACTGTAGCGGCCCGCAGCACAATTTGTGCATGGTGAGCCTCCGGTTGAGTACGAGCCAGTGTCGCAGCTAGTACACGATGAAGAACCTGTTCCGCTCCCTTCTCCAGCTTCGCACGCCTGGCAGGTGCTGGAGGAGGGCGTAGAGCTGTACGTTCCGGCCTCGCATTCCGTGCAGGGGCTGGTGCTCACGGTGCCGCTAAACTTTCCTGCAGGACAAACTTCGCAGTCATAACCTAAACGGAATTTGCATTGTATGCCAATGTCGTATCCATGATAACCACTATAGGGCGGCCCCTTTTCTTTGTTTTTGCAGTCTTCGAACGTCTCCTCGCTTCCTTCGCAGTCGACATATTGGTAATATATTTTGTCGCTTCCGTCTGGAGTGTCGCCTTTGTCGAGAGCGGTTCCGCCGACGGTGAAATAGCCGAGCTCGCTCCCTATCTCTCGGCAGGCAACAAGAGCGTCAGTGTTGTCCCACACTATTTTAGGGTCATTAGTGGTGATTATGGTACCCCAAATAGTCTCTCCTGGGGGTTGGACTTCGATCCGGCCTGACACAACACCGTTATCGTGGAAGGTCGGACTGTTGTTGGCGTCATCCCTGATCCTAATGCACGAGGCGTCTTGGAGCTGGTGGCCTGTGGCGGGAGGGGTGTTGCCGTTCCCTAGCCCACACGAGCAGAATGTTCTGGCATCTACAGAAAGCCCTGAGCTGCAGGTAGTGCAGGCGCTCGACCCTGTAGCCGAGGTTGCCTTTCCTTCGTCACATGCTAAACAGGTTTCGGAGGTGGTTGCGGACGGGGTGGAACTGTAGCGACCTGCAGCACAGTTCGTGCATGAAGTCGAGGCTTCTGAAGTTGAATATGATCCGGGATCGCAGATCGTACACGTGCTCTCGGAAGTCGCTCTTGTAGCTGAGCTTGCCTTTCCTGCTTCGCATGCTTGACAAGAGTCTGCGGAGGAGGTGGAGCTGTAGCGACTTGCCACGCAATCCATGCATGATGGCGATGCCTCGCTCGAGTACGTTCCCGACTCGCAGCTCGAACACGTGCTCTCGGAAGTCGCTCCAGTACTCGAGCTCGCCTTTCCTGCTTCGCAAACTAGGCAAGTTGCGGAGGAAGTGGCGGAAAGGATGGAACTGTACTTTCCGGTCCCGCAGGCAGTGCAAGGGCTCATGCCGTTCATTTCACTGAACTTGCCGGCTGGGCAGGCCTGTGCGACGAGCGACGAGCGACGAGCGGTGAGCGAAGAGAGCCAAGGAGGTGAGGGGGGAGTTAGTATAGAATATTCTCAATACGAGGAGTGAAGCGACGAGCATACTGTATTCTCACCTGGCACTCGCCATCAGGTTTCACAAACTTGCACCTTATGCCAATGTCGTATGAATGATCAGGAGAGTAATAGTACGTTTCAAAGTCGCACGATGCCAGCGTCTCCTCGCTTCCTTCGCAGTCCACGTTCATCAACCAAATATCGCCACTCCCGTCCGGAGTATCGTCGTAGTTGAGTGCGGTCGCGCTGATGGTGGAATAGCCAAACTGGTTCCCAATCTCGCGGCAGGCAACAAGGGCTTCTGCGTCTTCCCAACCCCAAGAGCCAGAGATCGTACCCCATGAAGTCTTGTCGAGGGGTAACACTTCGACCCGGCCGGAAACGACCCCTTCGCTATTGAAGGTGGGGCTAGCGTTGGAGATGTCTCTCATCCTGAGCATTGGCGTGGTGTCTGGTAGCTGCCCTGTTGGATAGGGGGTCCCGTGTCCCAACCCGCAGTTGCAGTAAGATCGGTCGTCAGAAGAAGTAAAGGGTGTGCAAGCATTGCAGGTGCTGGAGGAGGTTGCTCCTGTACTCGAGCTCGCCTTTCCAGCTTCGCACACGTCGCAGGTGCTGGATGAGGCAGCGGAGCTGTAATTTCCCGCAGCGCAGTTAGTCGTTCGTTTCGGCGTTGGTCAGGGCCAACAAGCCTCCGCCCCAGCTGTCTCCCCAACGGTCCCTGGTGATGAGGGTATAAGTCGAAGTTGTGGCATGGGTACGGTGGCGCGTCAAGAAAAGAAGAAGGAGGGTGGTGATCATCTGAAAGGCCATCTTCTCGTCGACCAGGAGCGATGGGGATGGGGGATGGGGGGAGAAGAGCTTCTTGGGGGTCGAAGGGGTGGGTGGGAGGGGGAGGGTGTGTGGGGGCTGTGTGTAACGGAACAACAGTTAGACAAACGAGGTTGGAGTTTTGAAGTTATTTGCAGGGCATAAGGGAGCTCACCTCTCTCTCTTTAGGGTTAGGATAAACTGCCGACTGATATGTCCACACTTATGGTGGAAAGCGCGGCTAGAATTTGGTGGGGATTATTCGTGGGGATGGTCCTTATCTCTGTTAGGGTTATCTCTTCTTCCGTTACGGTCAATGGGGATAGTATATTGCGATATGAGTGAGATGATGGTTACATGTTGCCAGCCAAAAAATCTTCTCCCTCAAAAATGCCCCAAACCCAAAAAAGACATCCCTTCCTTTGTCTGCAACATAAGTATTCTTTATTCTCTCCCCTTGCTCGCGAGCCGTCAGAACCTCCTCTACCCCTTTCCTCCTCTTCCCCCCCTCCCTCCCCTTATTTCCCCCCACCTCAAACTCAAACCAAACACACCCCACAACCTCCTCCTCCTCTCCAACCCCCACAATCCCTCCAAACTCCTCCTCAAATATAAAATTACTTGTCATCCACTTCGAACCTATACCATTAGAATTCAACGATAACATAAATTCTGAATTGAACACGCAACCGCGAACGTATTCTCTTTATGAAAAACCGGATCCTCTGATTTTTTAGACATGAAGATCATCCAGCCAGGGATTTGAGACCATTTTGACGATTTGGAAGGGACAAGGGAGGAGGAAGATTTTATTTATTTGGGACTGAGGAGGTAGAATTTCCAAGGTTCGGTGAGACGGTGGTTGGGGGCTTTTATGCATTAGAGGGCAGAGGTTATGATGTCTGGGGGGACCGGGGTTGACTCAAAGTGGGAGGCTGTGTGGCGGGAGAGGATGTTGGTGTGGATTGAGGAGGTGTGGGTGGAGTGGGAGAAGTACCATTGGGAGAACGCGTCGAAGCAGATCGTGCCGGAGGCGTCGACGTCGAGGGAGGAGAAGAGGGCGGAGACGTCAGAGGGGGAGGCGGTTATGGAGAGGGAGGTTAGGAGGGAGGGCAGCTCGGACTCATCGATGCTGCCGAGGAGTCGACGTCGATCTTCTCGAAGAGCGAGAGGAGCGAGGCGGAGGCGGAGGTGTCAGGGGAGTAGTCGACTGAGGATTTGAGAGGACTTGAGAGACGAAGATGCGCAACCTGCAAAGGGAAGAGGAGAAGAACACGGTGGCGCGGTTGGTTGGCGTTGCAGCTTAGTCGAAGGGTTAGAGCTGCTGATGTTGACACCAAAGAGAGCGAGAGTGTCTATTGTGAGCGTCGCTCACCTTTCCTCCGCCAACTTTGCGGTGCCAAGTCGGCCTTTGTAGATTGCGTCTGTTTTCATTTCCTGCGACACGAACGGGCAAGAGGAAGCTCGGATTAAAGGCGCCGATAGACAAAATTAGGCACACTGGCACAAGACAGGCTAGAAGATGGACGTTAGGTTCTATTTTCGGATTGATATTCCAGGTGGTTGACTGAATCAGTTCGTCTATATTCGTACCAAAATAGCGTCGAGGGCACTCAATTTACTAATCCTCCTGCTGATAATGTCATCAAGAGTATCGCCCTTGCATATCATCATGTCCCCGTCGAAGGGAATGAACTTCGCTGGGGCTCCGGCCCTCAAGGGCGGAGTGAGCGCAAATGAACCTGTGTTTGCTGATGAAGGTGAGGCGCTAAGACGGGAATGGAGGGTATGGGATAGGAGTTAAGGTGGTGCTCGATGATGAAATACTATATACCGGTAAATGCATCTGAGTACGGCGACTTCCATGTGCAAAACATAAGAGAAGCGCTATAAAGAGACTCCAGAGTACTCTAGAGCGGCGGCAATAATGCGACTGAGAGCACACAACCTTCCCACTCATCGTCTCCCCTCCCCCCCACGATAAATCTTTGACACCTTCCACTTTCGTTGCCCAGCCTCCGCGCTAGTAACCCAATACTTCTCAAACAAACCAGTCTCCTTCTTCACCTCCAACCTTAAGTGTTCCTCAAAAATAGCCACCGAGACAAAAGATTCCTTCGACACATTCCTGACGTCCCCGTCCCTCCCAGCCGTCCACGCCTTCGCTGGCGTCGCCTACAAGACTTTCTCAGGCCGAACACTCTCATCATCAGGCATCGAATACGCTAAAGATAACCTAAGGATACTGGACCCGATTTATGGCGTACTGAAGGGCACGGATTTGATCAAGTCTTATAGGTGAGAAAACTGTGAATACGATAATTTAAGGAAATAATTCAACTTTCGGAGTTACTTAATTCTAACGAGTCGTCGCTTCGCTCCTCCACTCGTCGCAGGATGGAACTTACCCACAAATTCGACGGAAAGACTAACCTCAACAAGTACTGGTCTCAAAAAATAACTGACGAAATCACCACCGGCTTAGAAGGAGGAATATTAATCGACGCGAGCAGCCAGGAGTACGGCAGCATGATAGACCGTTCCACGCTCTTGTCAAAATCGATAAAAATTCTGACCGTCGACTTCACCAAGAACGGGAAGGCGGCGGCTAGCGCTACAAAAAAGCAGAGCAGGGGGACCTTCGCGAGGTTCTGCTGCGAGAATAATGTCGAGAGTTACGAGGATGTGGTCAAGTTTAACGTGGGGTATAGGCTCGAAGGGGTGGAGGAAACGGAGGAGGGTTGGGTGGTCAGGTTCGAGGCAGAGGAGGAGGAGAAGAAGGGAACAAAGAGGAAGAAGTGAGAAAATCACAACGCAAACTTTTTAACAAATAAAAAACGAACAAATACATATCTAAACCCTGTTCCCCCCCCTCCCAAATCTCCATTCTTGTTCTTCTTGAGCCAGGCAATGATCTCCTTCTTGACCTCCTCCCCCAAATTCCCTTGCAGAGGCAAGTGCCTCTCCCCCTCAAGCTCCCAAATTTCCGCCTCCTCAACCGCCCCCATCAAAGCCCTCGATCCCTCAATGGGCACCAGCCCGTCATCGACGCCGTGAACGATTTTAATCGGCTTGACGTTCTTCGAGGAGGACAATTCAGGAATGATCTCGTTCGTTACGTGACGGGCGAAATCGATCAAAATCGCCCCCGTTCCGAGAGGTATTTTACCCTGCCATTGCAAGGGGTCGTCCACCGCCTCGACCCTGTAAGCTTCTGGGCTCGAGAAGACGAGCCAAGGTGCGGTGTCGGTTTTTCTGGGCGGCGAGAGGAGGGAACTTGATTTGCACAAACAGGGGAGGCAGAGGAGGAACGTCTTCAGAACGCACATTACGGAGGAGGGAATGGGCGGGGGGTGGATGAGGGGGGCGATGGAGTAGAGGCTTTTGTACTCGGATCGGGAGGAAAGGAGGTTGTGGAGGCACAGAGCGATGGCGCCGCCCGTAGAATGAAAGAGGAAACTGAAGGTGACCCCATAATTGTGAGTGCTCTCTTCAACAAACTGAGCAGCGTCTTCGACCAGAGCCTCCCAACTAGGGATCGTCTTCGTGTGCTCGCTTGCGCCGGGAGATTGTGACAACCCGTGCGATATCATGTCCATCGCCTTGACGGTGCAGTTGAGCTCTTCCGAAATTGAGGTGCAGAGCAAGGTGTACTGGAGCTTGCTGCAGTGGTCGCTTAGGCCGTGAAAGAAAAACACGATGTGATTGGAGCGGGAGTGGTAGGTGCGGTAGTGCAGGTTCAGCCCCGTTGTCCTGCTCACAAAAAAATCCTCAGGAGTTTTGTGGACGCCCGAGTTAGGAAGGGACAAAGCCTCGGTTAACCATTGCGGAGGTGTAGTTAACTTTTGTTGCCCTTCCGGCCAGAGCGACTCGTC
This sequence comes from Triparma laevis f. inornata, assembly GCA_012489335.1. Lineage (NCBI taxonomy): Eukaryota > Bolidophyceae > Parmales > Triparmaceae > Triparma > Triparma laevis. The sequence goes on from BLQM01000084.1 coordinate 28,058, forward strand.
CTAATGTTTCGACATGAGAGCTCCCTTTGCAGAAAAGGGGGGGGGGTTGAGTGGAGTGGATGAGAAATGGGATTTTCGGTCAGGGTACCAGGATATTTTGACACACCTGTTGTTGTTGATCCTCTCTTCATCATCTCTGGATCCACGAGATTTTCGGATGGTCGAAGGACGGCACGTTGAAGGTCACCGTCGACACCAGATTTTTCCTCGACAACGCCCCCGATGGCCACAAGTACCTCGAGAGCCAGCAGGCAAGGTTCCGTACAGACTGCAAGGAAGATGTGTTTTTGAGTCCGTCAGTCAGTCAGGGTATTTGAGAGAGTCAATCGTTTAGCTAGTATAAATAGCAGAAAACTACACGAGGGCCAATACGAGAGCGTTTTCCTCGACGTCGCCAGCTGAAAATCCCCGGACTGATCTCTGTTTGGTAGGCAAATCGACGGTTGTTTTACGTTGTTGCTCGTTTCTGGTTCGGACTAGCATGGTCATGTTGATTAGACCAGCGAAAATTATAATGAGTAGCCCCAATGCCCCTACAATCCATACCGTGCTGTTCTCGTTTCCTTCAACTCCGAGCCAGCCTAGTAAATAGAGCGAAGCTATCGCAGTGATTGTTATGAGTCCTCCTTGCATCCGCTGCCACCACTTCAAACCCTTCAGCGAAGCGATTGGTGAGATTGATGAGAGTTCCCACGCCGTTTCCCTTTGAACGCTCTTTGGCACTGTCTTGCTGGCGATCGACAAGGTGGTTATTACTGCGAGGTATATGGATAGAAGCATCGCCGCTGTTGATTTTTTTTCGCACTGTCCGCTGTCAAGAGAGTATTGACTGATGAAACACGAAACTGTCTCGAGTGAGAAGAAGAGCATCGTACCCATGGCCGCCGTGCCCTTCACTAAGACCGTCTGACACAAGAAGTCTGACAGCTCCTGGGGTGGAAGCTTCGCTACTGATTCACGGAGCTTCAATTATAGCCAGAGTACTAAACAATAAAGAAGGATCCTAACGATGCAGAACAACCCACTGAATTCCAAGCCCTTTCGGAAAGCACCAACTCCAACTGCACCGACAACTTCACCAACGATAAGAAATGTGAAAAAGTGAAAGTAGAGGAACCGCTTGTAGCCGACATCCGTTCTCTTGGGCTTGTACACCACTGCCGTCACAAATGAAAGTCCGACGATGGGTAATATTATACTAGCCATTAACCAGTACTTATCCTCCAGCTTCACGCCGTAGCAAATGTACAGTCCTGAATTTATTAACGTAATAAAGAAGCTAATGACCACAAAAAACCAAGAGCACTGGCGATGAATATCGAATACGCGTTAGAATGTCAGTGCCCGCTTCACATAATTGAACTCCTCTCCTCTACACTCACCTCCTCGACTGGCTCTTCAAGTTCCGTCGCCCGCTCAACAATCTGACCGCTTTCCGACTCCCTTATCCGCCTCTGCTCCTTCAAGCTAGAATAGGTCTCGGAAATGAAAACTCCAATACTTGCTACTAATCCAGTAAGTCCTACAACATATATTGTCGTCTCGTCCATATCATCGGCGCTCATCATGGAGAAGAGGAAGATTCCGCAGACGCAAACTACCAGGGTAAAAAACCCCGCCCCACGTCGAAGTGAGGTATCTTTCAACCTCGCGATCTTCTCGATCGACAAGTTATAAAGTCTTTCCTCCACTCGCTCCTAACGCTTCCCTGGACTAGCTTCGTGCCCCACCAACATATGAGGTAGACCGAGATCATCGTCGAGCACCAAGAGGTGTTGGAACACTCTTTCACCCCTTCCTCGAAGAAGTACTTCGTCATCCTGAAGGTCAGGAATAAGATTGAAAACAAGGTCTGGAGGGCTCCTTTGAAGAGAGTGTCGACCTAGAGCGTTTCAGTGTCTTTGTCTGGTAGTCGACCTATGGCTGCTCGGAGCTTGAGTCCGAAGTGGAAAACAAGCGCAAAAGCTGCAAGTCGTACGAAGTGTGAAATAATAAGACGAATTCTCCCTCCCTAAATTCATACACCGCAAAAGCCATCTCGCCTATGAAAGCAAAGCTCATGAAATGTAGGCGCAACTTCCACATATCTTTCGTACTCCTCCTCCTTGGCTGACAGAATATAGATGCTGTGTATATCAATAACGCAATCGGTATGGAGACTCTAGACGGCGTTTCGTAAAACCTATCCAGTGTTACTGCGGAAGCAACATAAAGAACTGACAAATATGTGGTCGCAAAAATCCCCCGTAAAACCAGAACGAGGAGGCATTTGCCAATGTGTCGTCTGAGGAAGACTCGCCCTGATGCAGTTGTCCCGTCTCCTCCGCTTCACGCCTCATCTCTCCCCAGATGTCGACCATTTTTCAGGCCTCCGTCAAAAGAAGACAACCGGCGCCAATACTCGGCACAATGAACGCGGCGTATTTCTCGGCTTTTCCATCGGCATCGTTGCCAAAATCTCCCTCTGCCCCGTAATTTCCCCATGGCCAGAGTGCGCACGCGCAAGCAACCATAATACTAAAGAACTGAACAAATTCTGCGGCACTCAAGTCCATAGCAAACACCTTCTTGAGCGGAATGATGTGCTTCTCGAGGATCCGTTTCGGCACAACACCACTGGTGAGCTTGATAATGGTGAGCAGCGTGACCATGCCACCCAACCCTGCTTGGCTATAAAGGGTTCTATTACACTTACTCCAGTCATCTGCGTTTCCGTTGCACTGGATGCTCGCAAACATTAGAAACGTGAGTTGCCCCAAACCTATGATCATCCCTCCAATGATAAAATCGTTGGTGAGGAAGTTGGAGAGGTCTTCGTCCGGAAGCCTCGCTATGCGGGACCGTAATTTCTTTCCAAATTTGAGGAGGGTTAGCCAGACAAATGCTTCCCTAAATTTCAGTCTCGTCGATTCTCTTGTCCCACACGCAACCCCAGAGTCTGTTATCCTCTCTACGTACTCTTTTATCCCACCAGTCTCCCCTCAATCCCTTCAATTACACACCTAACGCCCCAAAATTGAAATCTAGCTAAATCAACCAAATCCTCGCTCCTTGGTATCATGAAGTCCTTAGCGTCGTCCCTCTCCCTCCTCCAACGCCCCTCTTCCACCGCTAAACCCACCCCCAACGCCAAACCCAAACCACCCGCCAAATTCACGGACAAATTGGACTACTACATAAGCACGACCCCAAATGGCCTCACCGTCGATCCCTCCACCCCCCACGGCGGCTGCCTCGTCACTCAAGAGGAACGTGGTTGGCGTCTCAACGCGGAGCATGGCGGATCCTACAAGAACGATACCTTCAAGGAGTGGGCTTCGTCCTCTTCGCCGCTCCCTTCCTCGTACTTTGCGAACAAGTTGCGTTGGCTTCAGACACTGCTCACAACTGGAACTCGTTGGGATGATGTGATTGACGATTTGGCCATAGAAGATGACGAATCTGTTGCCTCCTCCTCCTCTTCCGACTCTGACTCCGACTCAGATGGGGAGATCATAATTATCACCGAGGACAACGAGGACAACGAGGACCCTACAATGCTAACCCTCACCACATCCACCTCCTCCTCCTCCAAAAACAAATTCACTCCCTCCACCACCTCCCACCCTCCGCCCACCTCTTTTGCCTCCATTTGCACCCCCAGACACCAGACGTACCCGTTCGAGCTCGATTTATTTCAGAAGCAGGCCCTGATGCACCTCCACCTGCAGGTGAGAAACTGCGAGGAGCGAAGCGACGAGCTGGGGAATACGACAATTAATATCATAGTTCGTTGGTGACAGTAGCTTTAGTCTATATGCTCAAACCGCTTTCATCGCTACGTAATTCTAACCCGTTAACGTAATTTTTCATGCGACTCGCTACGCTCGTTGCAGAACTCCATCTTCGTCGCCGCCCACACCTCCAGCGGCAAAACCCTCCCCGCCCAGTACGCCCTCCAAATGGCCCTCGACCGCGGCCAAAAGGGCATCTTCACCTCCCCTGTAAAAGCCCTCTCCAACCAAAAGTACCGCGACTTCCTCTCCCTCTTCCCCTCCCTCGGCCTCCTAACCGGCGACACCTCCATAAACCCCTCCGCCCCCATCCTAATCTGCACCACCGAAGTCCTCCGCTCCATGCTCTACCGCGGCTCCGACGTGATCAAAGACGTAGGCTGCGTCGTCTTCGACGAGATTCACTATTTGAACGACGAGGAGCGCGGGGTGGTCTACGAGGAGTGTATCCTAGCGTTGCCAAACGTGCAGATGGTGTTTTTGTCGGCTACGGTTGAGGGGAAGATCGAGTTCAGCGGTTGGGTGGGGAGTTTGAAGAGGAGGTGAGAAGCTGCGAGGAGCGAAGCGACGAGCTGCGAATACCGTAATTATGGTCGTCAATTGTCTGCGCTGGTTGCTCTAGTCTAAACGCACAAGCCGACCTTCAACCCCACCCAATTCCAACTCGTTCATACCAATCTCCATGCGACTCGCTTCGCTCGTCGTAGGACGGTAGCAGTTATTGAGACGAGGAAGAGGGTCGTGCCGCTGAGGGTGTGGGGGTACTGGGAGGGTGAGTACGAGGTTGTTGAAGAGAAAGAGGTATTCAAACCGGAGGTGAGAAACTGCGAGGAGCGAAGCGACGAGCTGGGAATACGTCAATTACGCTCGAAATTCAGCTGCGCTATTACCTCTAGTGTAAACACCGACGCTTCTATCGCCGCTACATAATTCTAACTCGTAAATACCAATCCTTATGCGACTCGCTACGCTCGTCGCAGGGGCTGAGGGCGTTGAGGAAGAAGGAGAAGGAAAAGGAGAAGAAAAAAGACAACAACAACCAGCAGCGGCGCAACGCGCACGTGGGCACCCGCCCCCAGTTTTTGAGGCTGATCAAGAGGTGAATTCGACAATTACGCGCTTCTCGCATTAAGAACATTCTAAACTAACTCCCCCCTCCCCTTCTCCCCCCGTCGCCTCGCTAATGCCCCCCCCCTACCCCCGTCGCAGCCTCGAAAAGAAGGACATGCTGCCCTCCATCTTCTTCTGCTTCTCCAAGAAGCGGTGCGACTCCACTTGCGAGTCGCTGAAATCGCACAACCTCACCAGCGCGAGCGAAAAGTTCAAGATCAACAAGTTCTTCAAGGAGGTCTGCAGCAGGTGAGATCTCGGAATGAAGTGACGTAAATCGCTCACAGCTTCAGTTTCGCTATCTCTACCACTAACGCGCTCGCTGCGCTCGCCGCAGGCTCAACGGGAACGACTCAAAACTCCCACAAGTGCTCAAGATGAGGGAGTGGTGCCTGGCTGGCTACGGTAGCCACCACGCGGGAATCCTCCCCATCCTCAAGGAAACCGTCGAGATGCTCTTCACCCGCGGCCTCATCAAGGTGCTCATAGCCACCGAGACGTTCGCGACGGGCGTGAACGTTCCCTCGCGATCCGTGGTCTTCACCGAGGTGAGGAAGAACGACGGCGTTTCGTTCAGGAACCTGAACGTTCAGGAGTTCACGCAGATGAAGGGGAGGGCGGGGAGGAGGGGGTTCGACGAGAGGGGGGAGGTTGTTGTTTGTATGTTCGGGGACGTTTTGGGCGAGCAGGTAAGCGAAGCAACGAGTTGATAATGCGTCTCATCCATGCTACTAATACGGCTCGCTCGCTTCGCTCACCGCACGCAGAGCTTGGGGAACATGTGTACCGGGAGGCAGGCGGAGTTGACTAGCCAGTTCAGAGTGAACTGGACCATGATATTGACTGTGCTTAGGGTCGAGGGCGGAGGAGTGGAGGACAAGGTTAGGCAGTCGTTTGGAGAAGGTGAGACACAGCAACAGTAAGGAAGAAGCCAAATGGGCACTCATTTACTAACTCGTCGCTTCGCTCCTCGACTCACAGGACGGCGTCAGAAAGGACTCGTCGAAAACAAGGTCGAGGAGAAACGAAAGAAACTGGAACTTGCCCTCAACAATAAGCGCGACGGCATCGACCAGATTTTCGTCGACTACGTCAATTCCGTCAAGTCAATTAAGCAAACCTTCACTCGCGCAACCAACCACTTCATGGGATCGTACGAGAAGGTGAGCTCTCAATCAGTTAAATATATATATATTTATTAATTCTAACACACGCTTCGCTTCGATCGCCGCTCGTTCGCTCGCCACTCGCAGGTCCTCAACCGGGCCCGCCTGGTCATCCTCGAGCTCCAAACCGGCCTAGTCCACGCCTGCGTCGTGAAGCAAGTTGACACAACGTCCGGCAAGTTTGTGGCGCTGATTTTGTCGAACGAGGAATCAACCGGATCCGAGGGAAAGCTCGACAGCGTCGGCAAGGTGGGCGGGGTGGGCTACGCCCTGCAAGAGTTTCACGTCAGGGACGTCGTCTACGTCACTTCAGGCATATGCAAGGGCGTCAGCATCGACGACGTGTACAAGGGCGATGAGGGAGTGCGCGCGGCTGCCGCAGCTGGCGACGGGTTTTTCGGGGGCTTCGGAGGCTTCGGAGCGCCCAAGAAGAGGGACGCCGAGGACGACTTTTTCGGAAAGGCCAAGAAGAAGGGTGAGGGGGGGGGGGGGAGGTGAGCGCGAGCGTGAGGAGCGAAGCGAGCTTGAGGATTTAAGCGATGAGCATTAAGATCATTCTAAACCACGAGGAGCGGAGCGACGAGATTACGAAGGTGTCATGAATACAATGACGAGGAATGAGTCCAAAAGAACTCGTTCAATTCGCCGCTTCGCTCCTCGCATTAAGAACGTTCTAAACTAGATCGTCGCTCCGCTCTTCGATGACGAAGGCGTCAGAATACAACGAGGAGCGAACTCGTTCAAATCGTCGCTTCGCTTCTCGGCTCGCTTCGCTCGCCGCTCCTCTTATTAAGATCATTCTAAACTATCTCCTCCCTCCTCTCCTCGGCTCGCTTCGCTCGTCGCAGGATCTTCAAAATCTAAGCATATCCTGGAGGTCGAAAAGATCGTCAAGGCGCTGTTCTCCGATCCGAAGCCGGTGTTCGACTTCAAGGAGGCCAGAAAGGGCGACATGGAAGCTTCCAACGCGACCGCCAAGCTAACTGAACTCACGATGATGCTTGAGACCTTCGACTTTCACATGGAACCCTCTTTGTCTGGATTCGTCCAAGCTCAAGAAACCTGGGAGCTCGAGAACGAAGTGCAGAGACTGAAACACTTAACGAGCGACGAGGCTCTCGCTCTCTACCCCGATTTCATCGCCAAGCGGAACGTCCTCGTCGACATGGGATATCTCGAAGAGGAGAACGTCGCAACCTTAAAAGGTCGAGCGTGCGTCAACATCAACACGTGCGAGGAGAGCATCATGCTCACCGAGATAATATTCCAGGGGCTGTTGGACGAGCTGAACCCGATGGAGATCGCTGCGGTTTTGACGGCGGTTATTTTTCAGGAACGGAGAGTCACGGTTGATTTGGAAGGGGAGGGTCTTGGGAAGCTCAAGTTCGCGTGCGAGAGGGTCAAGGAGGTATGTAGGGCAATTGGAGTGCAGCTTCGTTCTTCGGGGTTGCCCATTGACCCTGATCAGTACGTGGAGGATAATTTGAAGTTCGGGTTAGCACATGTTGCTCACGCGTGGGCCTGCGGTCTGCCTTTTGTCGAAATATGCAACCTGACGGAGGTTTTGGAGGGTTCGATTGTAAGGACTTTGAACAGGCTCGACGAGGTCCTGAGGGAGGTTCAGCACGTTTGCAGGGTCACGGGAGACGCGAAGCTCCACTTGAAGTGCGAGGAGGCGAGCATGCTAATTAAGAGGGACGTTTGTTTCAGTCCGAGTCTGTATTTAAGTTAAAATTAGCCAGTAAAACATTTATTTTACAAAAGGTGATCGTCAATTATTAATTAAATTCTCACTATGCCCCTCCGGTATTAACTCCCGTGTTCTTGATGGCTGTTTCGCAGAAGTCTAATGTTCGCTCAAGGCTGTTTAGTTTTTCGTTTATTTTAGCGAGTTTGGAACGGGTTGCGAGGTCGAATTTGTTTAGGAAGGATGTAATCTGAAAAGGGGTGAATGGTGTTAGTGCGGGGTAATAGTTAGTTAGGGTAGTTTGTGAGGGCGGAGATGGGATCTAGCGTGATGAGGGAGGATGATAAGGGAAACACCCGGCATCAGTTTCGAGCCCCCGACATGGATAGTCGACACGGCAATCAAACCCCCCCTCAACACCGGCCCCGCCCATTACTCTGTTAGGGTCCCATTACTCCCTCCCCGCCCCGTTGTTCCACCCCAGTAACTATCCCCCCCTTATCCTCCCCCAACATCCCGTCTTACCTGCAAAATATTAAGCTGCACGATCTCTGTTAACTCCCTGTTCTCCCAGTCCTGCTGAATGGTCTGGTTGCTCATGGTCAAGGGCCAAATTAAAATGTCTATGGTACGGTGAAAGGGTAAGAAATGATGGGTTAAAGAGGACGGGAAGCCTGCAAAAGCATTTTCTGGAGAACTGGCAGGGGAATTTGAGTGGGGAAGGGAGGGGCATTGAACGCAGGTCAAGGCCAACAACGTGAGTGGTCCTGGCGATGATGAGGGTAATCCAGGGCTGTTCGTACTCACAGTGTCTTTCAAAAGGAAATCGAAGATCTTATCCAGGAAGCTCGCCGACCATGCAGCAGGTAGATCTGCTCTCGAGACAACAGACAGCAGGTAAAAAGATTGCCCCAGCCCATTTTGTCCCGCTGAGCCACTATCATTTCCCAGAAATCCCCCCACGTCCCATCGAATTCCCCATAGTCGCGCTATAGGCTCCTAAATATCCAGCCCCCTCCAGTTGTGTTTTATGCAGGATCTCACCCCTACTGTCGCCCCCCTCTTCCTCCACTTTCACTCACGCAACAACAGTACCACTTCGACGTCTCACCATACCTTCTCCTCATCTACCCAACACACCATGTCCCACTACGGTCTGAAACCTAAAAAAACGAAAACAAAGACCAAACCCAAAACCACCTCTACCCCCCCCAAACCCCTCCCGTCCCCCTCTAAAATAAACAATATCATAAAAACCACACCCAAAAAAGTTTCCGTGGCCGTTCCGAGCGTTCAGACTAGCATCGAAGCTGAGTTCGGGGGCATCAATGAAGATTCGGTTAACTCGTCACAACTTGGTCTCGGAAGTGAAATCGGTACGCCTAGTAATCCTCCTTTACATCCTGTCGCAATAGACGCAGAAGATTTTCCTAACTCGCCTGTTGCGGAGTATATATCGAAGTTGGAGGCTAGGTTGGAGAAGATGGAAATGTGGCAGCAACAGAACACGCCTGAGAAGGAGACCTCGAAGGAACAAGACGGAGACGGAGATGAAGACAAAACACTAAACGGCACCGCAAGTGCTACAACCCCAACCCCCAACAAATCTTTGGGCACTCCTAAAACCTCCACCCCCTCTTCCAAGAAGAAGGTAAAAACCCCCAAGTCTTCCACCTCCTCCTCCCGCCCCAACACCCCCACCAACAACAACCGGATAACGTCTCCCAAGAGATCCACCGTCGACTCCAAGGGCGTCGCCCACCTCGCCTGGGGCGTCCTCCCCTCCAAAATGCCCGACCTTGACTCCGTCCTTAACTCCCTCCCCAAAGGTTCTTTCGTAGTAGGAAAAGTAGACGACCCGAAACACCGTACTGCTGCGATTGCTAAAAAACTTTATACTCAACTTACGAGTTTGTATGCCCATTATTCTGCTATTAAAGTTAAGTATGATGGGCAGCAGGATAAAATTGATAATGCTGAACGTAAAACGAGGAATGCGAATTTGAAAATAGGAAGGCGATGAGTAGGATGAGTGGGTTGAAGGGGGAGGTGGAGAAGAAACAGGAACAGTTGGATGCGTTGCAGGGGATGGTTGATAGATTGAATCAGAAGGTAGGGAAAAAGTTGTTATAGATATTGTGAATTTGTTCATTCCGCGACTGCGCTCGTTTTACTTATATATATATTCGTTCATAAGCTAACACCGCTTACATTCCACGTAATCGAAACTACATGATCAGCAAATGTCGAACATGAAAAAACTCATGGCAGCATGGCGTAATAAATCACTCTTAACCTGCTGGAACGCTTGGAAGGGTTGGGCGGGGGGGGAGAAGAGCCAGAAGCAGAAGATGAGGAAGTTCTTGAATAAGTGGAATAATGCGGGGTTGGTTAGGGTGTTTAGTAATTGGGTTGGGGCGGTGGAGGAGAAGAAGAGGGAGCAGAGGTGAGAAGATGAGAAGAAGCGAACGCGACGAGCTGGGAATACGGCAATTACTTTAGTAATGATGTTCAGCGACATAGCGATAGTTTCAACACCGGTGACGTGTTTCGCTACTCGCTTCTAACACAGCTCGTCGCAGGCTGCTCGCGAGGTTCGCGGCTCGCTGGAAACAGCAAGGGCTATACAAGACGTTCAGGATGTGGCAGGAGACGTGGAAGGAAGCCAAGTGGCAGAGGGAACTCGCTAAGAAGGATCTCGATGAGTACGCCAAGAACGGTCACGTCAAGTCCCAAAACACCGACAGGGACTGGCTCAAGAACAAAGGCTTCAGAAACCACACCGTTGCTAGCAAGGAGGCAAGCCTCCACCCCGAGCAAGTCAAGGAGCTCAAGAAAGAGGTAAAACTGTTAAAAGATGAGAACAGGCATTTGCGCGCGAGCATGCACGCGATGAAGAAGGCGAACGCGCAGAGGTCGACGAGCCCGATTAAGGGACTGGGGAAGGCGAAGCAGCACATTCAGGGGGAGGTTGGGGCTATGATTGCTAGCCAAAAGTATGCTAAGAATTTGCAAATGAACCAGCAGTTCACGGATGGGTGGGAGCACTAGAGGGGGGGCGTGGAGGAGAAAAGGGGGGGAGTTGGGGCACAAGGGGTTTAGGTTTAAATCAAAGATTACATATTATTTTCTCTGAAAACGAACTATTTAAATTCTTCGAACTACCATATGCTTATCGACTCCGTGCTGCATTCCTTCGCTCTTGGACTTGAGGTTGAGCTTCGCTGCCAAGTGGTGAATGAATTCTCGCTCGGCTGGCGTCAGCGTCGGTTCGAAATGGAGCGGCTCCGAGTTCTCTTTCATCCAATCGTCGATGCGCTTGGTCAGGTTTAATCGGCACGCCTCGGTAACTCCGCGGACGATCCCCTTCTCTACTGGTGTGGGGTACACAACAACGTGGCGTTCAGCGCCCTTTCCTTCACTCTTCGAGCTCATTTCTTCGCCGCGCGATTCGCAAAATGCGTGGACGAACTTGCGCTCATCAGCGGTCAGCGTCGGTTCTAAATGGAGCGGTGGAGCATCCTCTTTGTGCCAATTCGTGACGCAGTCGGTGAGTTCTGCCTTGCGCTGCGAAGACAGCACTTCCGGAACATATGCCTTCTTCGACCTGGCCTCGTTGGCCATACAAGACATCGCTCCCACAGTCCATTCGCACTCAATCTCTTTGCCGTCTTCGTCGAAACCGTGCTTCGCGAAGAACAGGCTTGCTTCGGGAGAGAACATGGTCTCGAGCACGAGCAGCAACCGAAGAGTGTGCATGGCTACTATTCTCGCCATTGGGTAGGTGCTACCAGGCGAACGGGTTGCCATCATCTTCTCGTATAATTCTCCCCTCTTCTGACGGAAGAGGGGAAGGTTAATCTTGAGCGTTTTGACAGCATCGCCGGCGCTAATGGGTGTTTCTGAGATCTCACTATATTTCGCAGCTCTATGGTTCATTGCGGTTCCGACGAATTTTCCCACAAATGGTGCGTGAAGTGTTGCTTCTGTTTTGATCTTCTCAGTGAGAGCGTTTTCGAAGCGATCCCATTTTTCGGGGTCCAGCCATGCATCCGGATGCGCGCCTTGGCGCTCTTCAAGCTCTTTCGGGAAGGTGGAGAACGGGAAGGAGAGGCAAGATTCTTTGCGGCCAAGCTGCATGGACTTGCCGCCTCCGCTGAACAAGCCAATGTCGTCGGAGCCAGCGGAGCTCTGAGGAAACATGGTGCTAGACTGACCGCCCCAAATCGTCTGCGCGGCGGCGTGCTCCCAAACCGCTTCTTTCGAACCGCTCAGAACCTCGAAGCGAACAATTTTGAAATATGAGGAGAAGCGTGAGACGAAGGCTTCGTTAATGGCGGCGACATCATCATTTGATAAGCGATCTTCTTCCATGGCCGCCCGAACCCCTCCGGTAGCGCCAACGAAAAGAATGTCACGAGAGGGAATCTCCATTTCCTTTAGGGAAAACTCGAGAGAGTCCATGAACTCGTCGAGGCGGCCAAGTAGAGTCTTGGACTGGAACGCTTCCCCAGCGCTGCCAGGGATAATATCAGTGAGAGGCAAATTGCCCTTGTCGGTCAGATGCACGAGCCATTTCTTGTCCGTCTGTTTTATCGCTGAGACAGCGCTATGGCTGTAGCATGTCACGGCCGTGTGGCCTGATCCACAGTCTACAATTATTCCAGTGAGGGGAGAGATCATTGTTGGGCCAGAGGGTTACCGAGAGACGGACAGAGGAGTTGGATTGTAGTAGGAGGAAACTGAGAGCTGGGAAGGAGAGAATGTTTGTGAAAGCTGGCGAAGGAGAATAATGAGGAAGTTAGAACAGAGTGAATGAGGGCATTGCCGCGAGGAAACACAGTTCTTTTTTGGAAAGGCCGATGGCTGGTCGGATCGTCATCGAGGATACGGAGGAAGAGTTTTACAGGTTGAGGTTGAGGCTAGCGGGAAGTATTGAATATCGGCCCAGAACGTAGGGGTACTGACAGACCGATAGCTTATTTCGGTGGCATTAATTTTTCGTGTTGCAACCTTTACCTAGAATTGTTGAAAGTGTTGTTCCAGGTTTCTCTGAGTTGAGCTGATCGGCTTCGGCAGAGATTAATACGAGCGAATAGCTGCTGCAAATACCAGAAACACTTAGATCAACCCATTGCATGTCTGCCGACATCACAATAATTCGCCAACAGCCGCCTGGGGCTTGTGGACGAAGACTTTACCCCCCGCCGCACGCAACATCCCCTTTCCCTCCTCAACCATCATGGCGCAGGTCCTTCCCGGCCCTCAACCTTCTCTGCCCATCATCGGTGTTTTCCAACAGTCGTCGATTAGACCATTCATGCTGTCCTCTTTCAGGATTGGAGCGGGGCTTTCGATCATCGATTTGTTATTCGATTTGGCGATGGTCAGGGAAGTATTATGATAACGACCACCTGAAGTTTCCGCAGGCAACTATCGCCACGACCGGCCTGGGTGTATTTCTCCAGCTTTACATCTCGTATGTTCAAAATGTGAAGAGGGGAAAGAGTATACTTTTCCTGAGTTTTTTTTTGTGGTGACATTCGTGAAGCCAGGCGTTGATGTTTATCGGGCCGTGCAGGGACAGAAACACACAAATTCTGCAACCTCTCCAAAATCCGAAATGATTCAATGCAATGTCGCTGGACTATTCATAGAGGTCTTCCTTGGCTCCGTCATAAAGGCAATGGCTTTAGTAAATCAAGGGCCCACCAGCATCGCCGTCCTCTCCTTGACCTTATCTATATTAACTGCGGCCTTCATCTCTGCATCGGTCACTATCGAAAAAGACATGGATAAGACTGTCCGATTGCATTCTTCGCACTTTTATGTGTTAATTAATTAAGAATCTCGGAAACAAACCATCATTGTATCTTTGTTGATATTTATCATCAGTTTGTGCCAGCTTGCTTCAAAGGTTTTTGCGGTTGCACTATGCAGCATAGAATGCATCACAATTGTCGCGGCATATTTGGCCTTCGACGTGATTTTATTTTTCTTTATTAAGTTTGTGAGAGGCGATTTTAGGTATTGGCCGCCGATTGAATCTGAGTTTTGGAGTCTTTTCGGCTCGTTCATAGTGCGTATTACTACTAAAATAGTCTCCGAATTTACGGGTTTACAACAACACCGGTATCCCTATGAGAACGGAAGCCTCTATTTCATGACAGTGATTCTGACGACTCCCTTCGTGTACATGTACTTCGGATTTCGTTATCTCGCATACGTTGAGGATGGGAGGTTAAAGAGACACTGAAATGTGTATTCACTCCCGGGCAGATCTATGGGGGGCTAGGCTTACTCACGATCTTGCAGATGTGCAGCTTCTCGGCGTTCGTCTATATCATCATCCCTTCAACGCATAGGAAGACGTTCTGGTCAGCTCACACAGGATCGCAATTTGCTTGCAATGGTCTTCTGGAACAGGCGGATGACAGCGTGAAAATAAATGTGCTAACGTTGCACAAGTCTTATTATGTGCCAATCGAAGGACAAATCAAAAACCTGGCTTAACGAACGCCTGCCTGTGTGGGTTAGTGAGGAGCCAGAATGGTTCACCAATTATAGAAAATCAATCATCCCCGACCACTACGTCAAAGACCCCAACATGTTGAAGAAATTACGAGGCATTGAGGTGGAAAAAATAAGGAAGAGGAGAAGAACTACTATGGCGTTATTAAAAACAGAGTAACTATTTTAGTAATAAAAATACCCCAGCAGAATTAAATATTTATTCCTGCACTTCCACTTTCGCTCCTCCCGCTCCAACCCCTCCTGAAAGGAAATTTGAGTACACGTACTGCATCAAAATCGCGATTACAATGCAAGCGATTCCTGTGGCGAAGCCCTTCTGGTACGCCTTGGCGACTTCGCTCGTCTCCGGGTGCACGAGCTTCTCGACAACCTTTATCTTCTCGACGATTTTTATTTCGGGCTTTTGAGGCGTTTCGAAGGAGTTGTTGTCTTTCTTGCTTTTGGGGGATATTGTTTTGGCTATTTTGTGGAGCATTCCCTTGCCCTTCTTCTTGTTCCGGGTTGAGTTTGAGAGGGGGGAAAGGGTGTGGGCTGGGATTGAACGCTCACTGCCACTGCTGGTCTTGACGCGACCATACCACCACACCTGCTTGAACTTTTTGAACATAGCCGATGACTTATTCTTGAACACCAACTCCACCTTCTGCCCCTTAACCACGTCCAGGCTAAACGAAGGCGGCACGCCGGTCGATTTATCAACCGAGTAATCCTCCCCGTTGCAGACGATCGAGTCGCCGTTGGTAGGATGAATCAAAACTTCGAGAACGCCGTCTTCTTCAGCTTCGTAAGTCTCGGTGCAAGTATTATTTGCGTAAACTAGTGAGCTGCTCACATCAATCGGTCTCACGCGCGCGTGCGCCTTGGTGGGTTCAGCGTCTTGGATGCTACGGTTGAATTTCTTCAGGATAGCGTTCAAGCCTATGGTGGTGTCCCTAACCCTGCCTGCGTTCTCTCCTTGACCTGCGGCGACCAAGTTCACGACGAACTACGACGAGTGTAGTGAGGAGCATTAGCGTAGCGAGGAGCGAAGCGACGAGTTAGTTTAGAGTGTTCTTAATGCTCGTCGCTTCGCTCCTCGCGACTTCGTACCTTCGGGATAGACCCCTTTGGATCAACCTGAACCACGTACGTGATCATGATCTCTCCTGGAATATCCGTTTCCGTGTAGATGTACCCTGTAGTACAGATATTACCTCTAACGAACTTATGCGATGATTGAAGGTTGTGACATTGCTCGAAATCATCGATCGACTGACAAGAGCAGACCATAGCTTCCCTTCCTTTACTGTCCTTAGCGGTGTCAACGTATTGGAGCCAGCAGAAGTCACGTGCCCAGATTGGACCGGGGGCTTGAAATACAGCCCAGACGATCTGAGCGAGGGGGGTGTCATCGGTTAAAGATTCTCCCTTTTGGAGGACGTGGAGGACGGACGAGTCGATGTTCATGGGATCGTTAGCGTGAAGTCCGTTTCTTAGTCTTGCGCTAGTGTTGATAGACTTCTGGGAAGACAGAGCGTCTGCGACGCTGTAGTTGGGGATGATGGTTTGACCACGGATCATGACGACGGGGTTGCCTTCAGTGACCTTCTTGCAGAGGGTCACGCCGTTGGTGATTGTGGGGTCGGTCATACCGCAAGGCTTCCAGCCGTCGGCCTCAGTCTCTTCAACCGCATTTATCATAGCAGGAAGCCAGCTTTTCGCTTGTTCGATGTAGGCGGACTTTCTGTGAGGGGGGCGAGGGGAGGGTTGGGGGGGGAGGGTGGGTGTCAGAACGATGGGCGGGAGGGATAAAAGGGGGGCTTGGTTTCGACGGTTTCGGTTCAATTGCGCAACAGAAAGTAGGGTACAACTGCTTGATCGATCAGTAGAAGCACGGGCAGCACTTACCGGGCCGCACTTAAAGGGGACAGCTTGAAGAGATCATCGTCGATTTGGAACGCCATGGTGAGGTTAAGGTGTATGGGTTCGGGGTCTTTTAAAATTTACAGGCGGACGTCGACGTTCTGTGATTCGACAAGGTGAAAAACATAGGATAGCCAAGGTCGAGGATTTGTCACCCGGCTGAGATCCTCCCTCACAAACGAATTCAGTACTTTGACTAACTGAGAATCACCATCAGCCCACCAGCTACCTAGTATAACCCAACCAGCACGTACATTTATCCTCAATCCGACCGTACATAAGTTAAAATCCATTCAAACCCAATCCAAAGCTCCCTCACTATTTTCCAACTCCCAACCCATTTTCTACCTCTACCGACGACCAACTCCACAACCCACCCACTCACCCACCCCTCCCAAATATGGTCAAAGTCAAAGGCATCCCCACGCCTCCCCAAAAAATCAAGTCGTCAATGTTCTTCTCCCACTACCAAATCTCCGAAGACACCGTCGCAAAACTCCCCCAACAAATAACCCTAATCGCCTTCCCCCCCTCCGGCGCCTCCACCTCATTCTTCTCCTCAATGGTCCCCGCCCTCTTCAACCTCGGCATTCAAACCGTCGGCGTCAACACCCCCACAAAATCCGCTTTCGCAGACGCAAACGCTATGAAAGAACTCTACCCTTACGAAACTGACCTAGGCGACGCAGTCGATCGTTACTTTGACGATCTAGTCTCAGCGTTTATCGAAACTGATATGGCGAATTCGTATCCGTACGCAGTTTTGGGGCATTCGGCGGGTTGTATGAATGCGAAGGCGTTCGTGGATCGACTTAAGGCGAGAGGTGAGAAGATGGAGAGGATGGAGTGGAGAGCGACAAACGTTCGATCTGAACATTCTATACTAACTCCCCCCCCTCCCCCCCCACCAACGCTCGCTTCTCTCGCTCGTTCCCCCACCCCTCCCAGGAGTTGTCTCCCCCATCATGGTCTTCTTCAGCGGCTCCAACGCTCCCTCCTCCTCCCACCAAAAATTCGACCCCACCACCACCGACGCTCAACTCCTCTCATCCCTCAAAGCCTGGAACTCCGGAGAAGACGTCGAGGTCAACTTGAAGGATCTTCGTGATGATCTTGAGTGGTCGAATACTTGCTGTGAGAAGTTCGTTGATACGTGTGATGTGAAATCTGTGGTCTCATGGGGTTCTGAGGATTTAGACGCCGCAGTAACCAAAGACGGGTTGGATCAGTGGAAGAATCTCCTTGTAAACTCAGAAACCTCCTACATCTCCAAACCCGGAGGCCACCACTACCTCCGCTCGCACGCTACTTTTTTCGCTGAGACTCTCGACGGCGAGCTTAAGAAGCTCAGTGTTGAGGGGGGGAAGATTGTCGCGGGTTGGAATAGTAAGGTGAGGAACTGTGAGGAGCGAAGCGACGAGCTGGGAATACGACAATTGCGATCGAAAATGAGGTTCTGTGAGGAGCGAAGCGACGAGTAAAGTAGAGACCACGTTGTCTATGAACTCGTCGCTTCGCTCCTCGCCGAGAATACGACAGTTGTGCTCAAAATGAGGCTCCATGCGAACGTTTTGAACATTCAACTAACTCGTCGCTACGCTCGTCGCAGGTTCAGATGGAATGGCCTGAAGAGGCGACTTTGCATCAGCAGTTTGTTGAGCAGGCTAAGAGAACTCCGGATAACGTTGCTGTGATTGATGGTGATAAGGAGCTTACGTACAGGTAAATTTAAAATAATCAAATTTAATAACCATAAATTCTAATAAAACTCTAACACCCACAAACAAACCACCGCAGGGAGCTCGACGAACTCTCCACCCTCGTCGCCCAGCACTTGTACCACAAATGCGGCGTCAGGGTTGGAGACAGCACCGGAATCTTCATGGAACGCTGCTGGCAATTCCTGGTATGTTACATCGGCGCCTTGAAGGCCGGAGGAGGTGAGCCACCACGAGGAGCGAAGCGACAAGCTGAGAATGGGAGGATTATGGGAGTAACAATGAGCCTTAGCGACGTGCTCCTCGTAAAGTAGAGAACGCGTTGTCTATGAACTCGGAGCGAAGCCTAGTAAAGTAGAGAACAGACTTTCTATATGTCTATGAACTCGTCGCTTCGCTCCTCGCCGGGAATGCGACAATTACGATCGTAATTCAGCTACTAAAGTATCAGTGTCAACGTGTACGCAGCTTTCACTCCCACCGAATTCTAACACGTTAACGACAATCTTCACACGACTCGCTAATCTCGTCGCTACGCTCGTCGCAGCGTACATGCCCCTAGAAGTCGTTTACCCTAAAGATCTACTAACGCGAGTATTAGAGAGTTCAACTCCCAAGTGCGTGCTCACGAAGAAGGCTTTCAAGAGTAAAATCATGAAGGAGCAGTCAACCTTCTCGTTGGACGATGACGGTAGTTGGATTGATTCGCTGAAAAATGCAGGGTTGCCGAAGCTACCGGAAGACACGGGTGCGACGCCGGAGAGCATGGCTTACATCGTCATGAGCAGCGGTACCACAGGAACTCCCAAGGGCATATGCTGCCCTCACCGCGGGGCCGTTCACAGTTACTGGTACCGTCGTAATTTCGATCCCAGCGGACCTGATGACGTTGAGGCGTGCAATGTTTTCTTCGTTTGGGAGTGTTTGAGGCCACTTTTGATTGGATACAAGATGCTCGTCATTCCTGACGAAGTTGTTTACGACCCCATGGGTTTGGTGGATCTGTTGGAGAAGCACAAGGTGAGTGCATCGAACGAGGAGCGAGGCGACGAGGATGTGTATGTGTCGCTCTTGCACTTCATACTAAGACCATTCTAAACTAACTCATCGCTTTGCAGGTCACTCGAATGCTCTTCACGCCCTCTTTGCTCGCGCACACCCTGTCGTCCCTCGACGACGAAGTGTTGAAAACGAAGCTCAGGCTCTTCAACTATGTCAACTTGTGCGGAGAGGTTGTCACTCGAAAGCTCGCCGAGACTTTCAACACCTTGTTCCCGGACTGCAAGCTCGTCAACTTGTACAGCATCAGCGAGTGCCACGATGCCGCGCAGAGCGTCTTGTGCGGCCCCAACAACGAGCTCTACGGACCCTCCCGCTCGCCCAAGTACGCGTGCGCGGGCAAGGTGATCCCCAACGTGTGTTTGCATGTTCTTGATAACAAGCAGAAAGAGTGCCCCATTGGCGTCTTCGGGGAAGTCTACGTGTCGGGTCCTACTGTTGCTATTGGGTATTTGAACAAGCCCGAGCAGGTAAGGAGATGGGGGGGGAGCGAGCCGAGGAGCGAGGCGACGACAGCGAAGAGCGAACGACGACAGCGAGGAGCGAAGCGACGAATTGAGCGGGCCTATTTATTCCACACGAGTTTCACTTTCACCACCACTAACACGCTCGCTACGCTCGCGCTCGCTTCGCTTAACCCAACCCCACAGACGGCAGAGCGCTTCCCCCCTAACCCCTTCCAAAGCACCACCGAACCTAACAACACGCGGATCTACAGGACGGGAGACAGAGGGAGGTTTCTGCCCGACGGTCAGCTCGAAGTTGCCGGTCGCATCGCTTTCTTCGTGAAGATCAGGGGCTACAGCGTAGTCCCCTCGGCGATTGAGAGTACTCTGGCGGACCACAAGGACATCGCCACCGCGGTCGTGCTGGCCATCGGCGACATCGCCGATTTTGATAAGAAGCTCGTCGCGTACGTCCTACCCAAAAGGTGGGAGGTCGTCCCCACCCAGAAGGAGCTCAAGGAGTACTGCAAGCAGAACCTGCCGCCGTACGCGGTCCCTAACATCTTTGTTCCGTTGCAGGCGCTACCCGTTAGCGAGGGAACGGGGAAGAAATTGGACACCAAGAAGCTCCCGGGCTGGGACGAGAGGTGAGCGAGGCCCAGCGAGGAGCGAAGCGACAAGCTATGAACACGATATTAGCGCGAATACTCCGGAAACTTGCAAGCCGCCTTCACCCCCACCCAATTCTAACCCACCCAATTCTAACTCGTCAACGCCACAGCAACAAGTTGGTCGCCGAGATGGAGAAGGAGCTTAAAAGTCGCGGCGCAGGGGGAGATAACCGCGGTGGTGATGATGCCACGTTCGTTCTCACTCCTAACGAGAGTGCGGTGGCCAAGATCTGGCAGCAGGTCTGCGGCTTGGAGGACGGCGACGTCGCGGGGAAGGTGAGAAGCTGCTAGTAGCTGGCCTCCGCTCCTATCGCCGTTTCGCAATCTCCTCCTCTAGCACGGCGAGCGGTAGCGAGGAGCGACGCGACAAGTTTTCCGCTTCCTTTACCTCTCTGCTCGCTCGAGCATTTATTCTAAGAGAGAAAATGAGCTATATCGTCGCTTCGCTCTTCACGGGCTTCGTCCGCTCCTCGTTTCGCAATTTCCACCTCTAACACGCTCGCTGCGCTCGCGCTCGTCGCAGCTCGCGCCCACAGACACCTTTTACGACGCTGGGGGGAGCTCTTTGAAGCTGGCGGAGGTCGCAAAGCTCATGTCCGAGGCCACCGGAAGGGACATTCGCATCAAGGAGATCGTCGCCGACCCGAGCCTCGCCGCCATGGGGGTGGTCTTCTCAGACCCGTCTCAGAGGATTGTCGCTGAGATTTGGCGCACCGTCGTCGGCATCTCAGCTGACGACGTGAGTTCCGAAATCAATTCAGGAGATACGTTCTACGACATCGGGGGCAGTAGTTTGCAGCTGGCGGAGGTTGCGAAGCTGATGACCGAAGAGGCCGGGGGGGTGGAAATCAAAATTAAGGAGATAGTCGCTGATCCTAGGTGAGGCATTGCGACAGCGAGGAGCGAAGCGTCGAGTTGAATTACACCATTGAGTCGCTTCTCTCCTCATTTTCGCTCCTCGTTTCGCTATCTCCACCACTAACACACTCGCCGCTCCCCTTTCCCCCCGTCGCAGCCTCGCTGCAATGGGAAAACTGCTACAAGACGCAACGGAAGGCAAGATAACCCGACGCACCCGCCGCGCCGAGTCCATCATTGACCTCAAGTCCGAGGCCTACCTCGACTCCTCCATCTACCCCGCTCCCACCCGCCGCGCCGTCTCCCGCTACAGAACCGCCAGCGCCCGCTTCCTCCCCCGCCGCGTTTTCTTAACCGGCGGAACCGGATTTTTAGGCGCGCACCTTTTGTACGAGTTGGTCGTCGTGAGGCAGATGCATACCTACGCTTTAGTGAGGGCTAAAACGGCCGAAGACGCCATTACCCGTTTGATTGGCGTTTTGAAGTACTACAACCTTATCGACGAAAACGACGATCCCGAGAGGTACGCCGGCAGCGAGGAGCGAAGCGACGATGTATTCGTGATATTTCAGCTCGTCCACTCCTCATTTTCGCTATCTCCAACACTAACACGCTCCGTATGGCGCCTTCTTCGCAGCACATCGGGGTGCTCGCCTGAACTAGACCTGTTCATGGACCTCTGCGTTCCAGTCCTCGGAGATCTCAACTCTCCAATGTTGGGAATGGAGGGCACGAGGTTTGAGCTCATCAGCGGAGAAGTCGACAGCATCATCCACTGCGGAGCCGACGTCAATCTGAGTAAGAGCTACGCTGATTTGAAGAAGACGAATGTATTG
Organism: Triparma laevis f. inornata; assembly: GCA_012489335.1. Taxonomy (NCBI): domain Eukaryota; class Bolidophyceae; order Parmales; family Triparmaceae; genus Triparma; species Triparma laevis. The sequence goes on from BLQM01000084.1 coordinate 49,818, forward strand.
GGAACGCAAGAGGTTTTGAGGATGGGCGTTACGAACGGTATTAGTGGAGATTTGGGAATGAGGTGAGCACGACAATGAGGAGCGAAGCGACGAGGATGTGCCTCACACTAAGAACATTCAAAACTAACCTCCCCCTCCCCCTCCCCCGCCGCAGCTTCGCGCATGTTAAGAGCGTGTACTACATTAGTTCCAACGGTATTTTCCCGACGAACTATAAAGGCGACAGGCTCGAATCAGCCGACTTGAGCAAGGACGAAATCTGGCTCTCCTACCACGACGGCTACGGCAAAACCAAATGGGTCTCCGAGCAAATGGTCTCCGAGGTCCAATCCCGCGGCCTCCCCTGCACGATTTTGAGGCCCGGAAACATGTCAGCAGGGAAGAACGGAGCGTGGAACAAGAATGATTTCTACGTGCTCTTCATCAGAGCCTGCATCGAGCTAAAGGCCGCGCCGGAGAAGGAGGAGTTGGATAAATTGGGCTGGGAGATGGATTTGACGCCCGTCGACTGGGCTGCTGAGGCCATCGTCACGGCCGTGTTGACTCCCAGAATGACGCTAGGTAAAATAATGCACATACAAAATCACCGTCCTGCGATTAAAATGTCGCAAGTCATCAGCATGCTCGAAACCATGGGCTTTGCGTTCGACTCTCGCGTCTCGATAGAGGAGTGGAGAAAAGTCTGCTCCTCCGGCTCGTACCAAAACGACACACTGGCGGCTGTGACGGTG
>BLQM01000084.1:57947-96979 GCA_012489335.1 Triparma laevis f. inornata
CCACGCTAGCCCCTTCCGACTCAAAGTCTGAGTCTGAATATTCGTTGTTGTTGTTCGTTGGTTTGTGTGTGTGTGCGGTTGGGGGGGGGGTTCTTTGATGGATTTGATGCTGACTCGAAGTCGTCTTCGTCATATCCTTGGTTGTGGGGTTCCTGAGGAGCGAAGTACGAGACGCGAAGAGACGAGTTAGTGAATAATGTTCTTAAATTCTTAGGGTTGCAGTAGTTGCAGTTGGTTAGTTCTCACCTCCTCCTCCTCCTCCTCTACATCTTCCTCTTCCTCTTCTCTCTCTTCAAAGTCAGCTTCCTCATAAATGGGTGCCTCACTAACGCTGGGCACCGACACAGACATAGTGTCCACCTCCGGGACCGTTTTCGCCAGATCAGGCATCTTCAGTGGCATTTCCACTTCCACTTCCACTTCCAATTTCGGAGTTTGAACCTCCTCATCCGGAACATTTCCATGCTCTAACACCAACCTCTCTCCTCTACTCCGTATTCTCGCCAGCACGACTCCCCGAATCATCGTCTTCTTGCTGACTCTGATGGCGTCACCGACTTCAGGAGCGACGGGGGCGGTAGGGGAGATGGGAAGGGAGTCGGGGTGGTTGAACAACGACACGCAAGTTATGACGTACGAGTCATCCCTGGCCATGTACCCCACGACTTCTCCCGCGAAGCTGGGGGGGTAAGGGGTATAGGGGGGGTAGGGGGGTGTTTGGGAGTGTTAGTGAGTGGTAGACGGAATAAAATTATATATATAATATTTTGCTCACCTCCCCATAAGGTCACTCCACGGTCCTATAACCACAACATTAGACCCAATCCACCTATGCGCCTCCTGCTCCAACTCCGTCAACGACAACAACGGACTAGCACTCCTCGGCACAATCGGGCTCTCCACAGTACGTATCAACGCAGGCGTCGGACTCGCGCCTACAGGTGAAAGCGCTCCTGTATGTGTAGTGTTAAACTCCGTCATTCTAAGTACCTCAACTTCTTCACCAGCAGTATCAACGAAATTATTCTTCTTGACTTTCTTTCTTGTTCTCCTTAAACTCCTCACACCCCTTAAAGGACTACCACCAGCTGATATATTAAGAGAGTTGAATAATTTAGCAGTCTCATTCTCTAAAATATGTAATGTGTGAAAATGTTTATTAACAGTATTTACAGTATTAACAGGAGCAGACGTAGGTCTAAAACTCTTAGAAGGTCTAGCAGAAGCAGGTCTCGTCTTTCTGTTTTTAGCTTGATGTAAAGGTCTAGCTGATTTCGGTCGACCACTTCCAGGTCTAACCTTTTTCTCCGGACTCTTCGCGCTTTGAGGTCTATTCTTCTTCGGGCTATTAGCACTCTGCGGTCTATTCGCGCTCTGCGGCCTAACCTTCCTCTGAGAATCATTGTTACAGCTTAGCTTTGGTTTAGCTGATTGTGGTCTTTGTCTTATTTTTTTTTATCACGAGTACCAGCATACAATAAATCAGCAGCATCAGCATTAACTGTATCCTCAGGAACCTCCCAAGCCTGGCCGGACCTTTTGACTACCTTCCGTTTTTTCTTCCTCTTCAATGTCCGAATTGCGTCGACGTTATTCCTATATATTTCAACAGGAGGGTTAATCTCAGTAACATCATCTTCTGCGACGACGACGCGAAGCGAGTGCAATTTATGATTGGGTAAATGTCGAGTTAGAATGTAAGAGTAGCGTTGATACTTATTAGGGTATCTTTCCATTTAGAATGGAGATCATAGAGCAGCCGAATGATGAACGAAATTAACGCATTCATTCCCAGCTCGACACTGAGATGTAATGAGCAGTTTCTTCTCTTACCTCTAAAAGGTTCACCGAAACCGTCTCTCAATTGATCCTTCGCCTTGCTTTTATAGTAGTACTCTTTTGGGGATGCGTTGTTTTTACCGTGGTCTTCGCATGGGAGGAGGTAGTGGCCGTACTGTTTTTTCATGTTTTGGAACATGTGAAGATCTGGTGAACCTTGAGTAAAATTTGGGGTTTTGGTATTTGTGTTGGGTTTGGGGGTGGAGGAGGGGAGGCGGGAGGCGCTGGCTGGGCGAGGGGCTTTCAGCCGCTGAGATAGTTGGAGGTCACCGTGGTTCTCGAAGAGCATGAGGTTGCTGCGTTGGACGGTGGTCATTTTTGGAGGGGGATTTGGAGGGAGGGCGGGGTTAAGTTGGGGGATGGAGATGGGTGAGGTGGGGGGAATATTTGGGGGGGGTTGAGGGTACAGGAGTGGAGGGGGGTAGCAGGGAAGAGTTGGGAGTGGTGGGTGGGGAGTTTGGTTTGCGCGTTGTGGTGCGGTGTGCAAAGCCCCTGTAAAAAATTTAGCAGAAAGAAGGGATAGTTATTATTATTGTGCCCTCATTTTCTAGAGTTACTGTCAATCTTTCTTCTTAAAAAAACACCCCCAGCATTTTTTACATACTCGTAGCCCACCCTCCATGGTCGTCTCTAATCCTTTATCCCAGAGCTCCCTCGAAATCGCCCTTGATGATCCCATCAGAAATGGCTCCTCCTCCGGCGACGATATATTAGTAATGAACGACGTCCAATCTCGCTCCATCGGTTTAGACAATGAAGATCACTGTTGTTACCGTCCAATATGCGGGGGAGGTGGAGCTCGATGTTGTCTTAAAGTTTGTGGAGGTTTTTGTCCTCCGATATGCGTTATATTGTTTTTCGTTATTGCGGATTTATATTTAATGATTGGATTGAATTTTTTAGCTAATTCAAGTACAGTGAGCCCGATGTACAACATGACGGCGGGTTGGAAGACAAATGACGCTTTATTGGTGCTTTTAGGAGCTGGGATTGGAAGTTTCATGTTGTGGTTTAGGTTCTTTGTTTGTAAAGATAATCCTACGGAAGGGATGAAGAGGGAGAACAGAATAGAAAAGAACAGAAAAGCGGGGATCTTGGATGAGAATGGGAGGGGGTTGGACGATTACGTCATGCAGCGTAGTGCAGCGCCGGCGAGAAGCGAGGGAGGGGAGGGGGGTGGGGGGAGGATGGAGGTGGTCAGGACTGCGGTGATTCCTGCAAGAGGTGCGAGTAGTTACTGTGTGGAGCGAAGCGACAAGGATGTGGAGCGATAGCGACCATGCAGTACGAGCATTTAATTTACGAGCATTTAATACTAACTCGTCGCTTCTCTCCTCTGACTTCATCCTGGGCTCATTGCAGCTTCCTTAAAAAGTTCATAGTCTTCGTGCTAATCTACCTAATCTTCGGTATCCTCTGCGTAATAATCGGGAAAATCGCCATGTATCCCGGCATGTTCATAAAACTAGGCTCCGAAACTCCCCCTTCTCCAATGCTCGGCGAAGAATTCACTTTCGAGGGGAAGGATAATATTAAACTTAACGCTTATCATATTAAATATAGTAAAAGCTGTATGGAAGGATGTATGGATTTACCTTCAAGTGTAACTAAAGTTTACCCGATTGTTATGTTAGGTGGTAATGGTGGTAGTGGGTGGTTTAATGTTGAGCAGGCGAGGGATTTTGTTAAGAGGAAGATTGATGAAGATGTTGGGGAGACTATAGGTGAGATAAGCAGGGAGGAGCGAGGAGCGACGATATTGTAATAGGATTATTTTAGGGAGTGATGAGTTGACATGAGGAGCGAAGCGACGAGTTGAGCGGCAGCGAGGAGCGCGACGATATATTCATTTTAGCTCGTCGCTCCACTCCTCATTTCGCTATCTCAACCACTAACACAAACGCTTCGCTCGCTGCTCCTTGCTTCGCTCGTCGCAGGTTTCGACGTGTTCAGTTTCAGCTACCGGTGCTATGAGCCTAACGAAGACTTCAGCTTTCTTTTAGTCGACGAAGCCACCATAACGGAAGACGCTTTGAAGTTCTTCGAGTACGTTAAAATGATAGACGATTACTTCGGAACCCGCCCCATTTTATTAGCGCACAGCATTGGAACCGGACCGGCGAGTTACTGCGGAATGATGTTAAAAGAAGAAGACGTCGCTTGTCTAGGTTTAGGCATGCCGTTCGCTTCAGGGACGCAGCTCGGAATGGAGTTGAGCTTTTACGCGCCGAATTTGTTCTTCTGGGCGATTGATCGTTGGGCGAGTTCGGCGAGGATTAGCTCGATGGATGAGCGTATACCTTTTTTGGCGTTGTCGGCGGGGCAAGATGAATTGATTGCGCCGCATCATCAAGAGGAGATGTATGAGAAGAGTATTAGCAGGGAGAAGCTGTTGTTGTATTACGAGGAGGGGGGGCACATGAGTGTGGGGGGGGGCTATTAACAACGTTGATGGAGAGGCGTATGATGATTGGTTTGGTCACTGTTTGAGTCGGGTTTATATATATTAGGTTGGTTGGTTGGGTTATTTAGTATTTTAAATTTGGTTATTCTTGATTATTATCATTGTTAATATTGTTTGGAACGACGTTTTCTTTGATTCCTTTGGCCATAATGGACCAAAACAGGGTGTTGGCGAGGGGCCAGTGGAGGCCATCACATCTGTCGCATTCGCATCCTGGGGTGCACAGGGGCTCGGTGACGGCGTGGGTGTCGAGGATTTCGAAACGCGCTGTAGGCCACTTGGTTCGGAGTTCTTCTTTTAACTCCGCAATGGCCTCCAGCTCGAGAAGGTAAAACCGCTTCGCGCCGGCTGCCGCAATTGACGTCTCGAGACAATGTGGGGCGTCTGGTCTGTTTAAGGCGATTTCTCTAATGTAGTCTTCACACTCCTTGTCGGACGACCAGGGGAAGGGGCCTCTGCGAGCGAAGTGAGCACGAGCGCAGCGAGCGTGTTAGGTGTGGAGATAGTGAAACGAGGAAGAAAGCGCGTTATTAACTCGTCGCTTCGCTCCTCGGCTCGCTTGTGTTAAGGGTGGAGATAGCGAAAACGAGGAAGGAAGCGCGTTATTCAACTCGTCGCTTCGCTCACAAACCCCTTACCTGCAGTGTTCGATTTCGGGTGTGCACTCGACGCCGTCAACCGACGGGTCGTTTCTGGCTTCTATAATGTGACGGCGATTGCCGTAAAAGCAGCTGTCGCAGATCGCGTTGGTCGTTTTGTAGACTAGCGTTCCTCCACCGTTTTCTGCTAGTAGGTTTAACAAGTTCTTAATGCCTTCGATCACGGCCTCCTTGAAAACCACCCCCGTCACTTGTGTTTTGACCCAGTCCTCCATCATACGGTCGGGATACACGTGGAGCATATGCAGGCCGCCAGAGTTCGCAACGATGAGCTTGGGCTGAGGCCGACCCGCGGCGGTAGCGGTAGCTTTTACTTCCTCAATCCATTGGGTTCGTTCCTCGTCGTTTGTTCCCCAGCCGGTTCCGGCCCCGCCCGCGCCAGTGCCGTGGTTCAGGAACATCACGTCGTAGGAGTCGATTATAGGGATTTTGGTCGCTCCCTTGTGCGTGTAGAACCTAGTGTTGGCGCCGTAGGCGCAGCGACCGCCAAACTTTATCGGGATTGTCAGTTCAGTTCTGCGGCGGAGGTGGTGTTGTTGGAGGGAGTTCTCCTGGATGTCTCGCCAGTCTGCTTCGGAGGTAGGACAGCGTGACATGACCGAATTGAGTACGTCCAAACTTGTCGCGCCCTCCTTGACGAGGTCTTTGTACGCCATGTCGGTGAACGGCTGCATGTAATCGGGTTGGAGACGAGCTATCCGCTCACTCTCCTTGAACTCCTCGTGTGCCTTTATTATACCCACCACCGTATTCATCAGCTGCCGCATCGTCGAATCGCCGATCAAGAGAACCGAGCCGCCGCGAATGGGGGTGAACAACTTGTCCAGGTCATTCAGCAGGCCGTGAGGAGTGTCGTTCACGAGCAAGCTGTTGGGCGTGAAGGGAGCGGGGGGGGGGAAGGCTTTTCTTTCGGGGGGAGTGGGGGTAGGTTTTTTTGTGGGCGCAGGCAGGATGTTGTTGTCTTGGCCCGGTAAGGACGTAAGGTAGCTCTTCTCTTTGAAGGTTTGGACGACTACAAGCAGGGCCAGGACGAGCACTGAGACGACGGCTGTTGCCAATGTCCGAGACATTGAGCAAGGGGGGGGTTCCTAAGTCGGGGGGTAAGGTTCCCTCTTGCGGTGGAGGTAAATTTGAACGACTGCGTGACCTCGGAGAAGAGTTTAAGATGCTAATGTAAAACGAAGGAGAAGCCAAGTTCGTAAACTAAATAACTCCTTTTCTCCAACGCTAAAAGTCAGCAGAATCTCAAGACTAGTTTGAATGCCTAGAAGTTGTCGTCTAGGATATTCGTGTGAGCTACGTTCAATTCGAGAACGCGAGATAAAGCCGACAATTAATTTTAGTCAAATCGCTGGAATACAAATTGGTGTTCTGGTAATTTTCAGATTCATTTATTATATTTATTAACCTTTTTAGACCCTTGAGTACACAAGTCGGATAGTAATTTTCTTCAAAAAGCCCAGAATCATTTTTATTGGTTTGGATTTTGCCTTCCTGAGGTTAATTTGATCTTTATATGGAATATTCGGCATTTTATGTGGCCTTAAATTGACGAATATGCCCAAAAATGACCAAAATAACCCCAAGAACACTGATTTCTATTTTCTAAATCCACTATTTTGAAAAATTGTACTTTTTAAGCAATCGCTCAGGGATCTTAAAATTCTGAATATATCTAAGAATAGGCTCAAATGTGAAAAATTACATATCCGACTCTGATATGAACGAAAAATCGGTTTTAGTGGGGACGGCAATAAAAGGACGAAAACGATCGCTAGCGCAACAAAAATTAAATAAATTGGTGCTTTATACTTTTTCTATCTCTTGTAAATTTTTAGGCTTCTGAAACCCCAACGTTTTTCAATATTATTTTGTTCAAATATTCTTATTTTCTAATCTGGACATACAAACCTATCGTTCCCCGCTTCCGCAAACAGCATGAGGTAGTTTATTGCGAAGACGCAGGGGAACATAAAGACCGAGATCGAATCTAGCCGTTTATCGATGAATTGGGCCGCCATGTCGAGACTCATCGGCGTTGATGTTGGCGTTGATGTCGCCGTCGTTGACTCTCCCGCATTCCCCTCTTCGACCGCGATCTTCTTCCCCCTTGCCCTATTGAAGAGCCCCTTGGCCTTTGTCACCCCCGCATCCTCCCCACCCCCGCCCCCAATTCCCCCAAACACTCCCCCGACCTTGAATTTCTCCGCGACCATAGCAATTCTTATCACCCGCTTGTTTGCGATGTAAACTAGTAAATTCTCCAACGCTACGGAGACCACGATCAGAGTCGAGTTCAAGCAAAAAGTGTGCATTCTAGTCAGGTAGCCTGTCGCTGGCATGTTGTCGATGATCACAATCTGGTAAACGTTCAGTCCCAAAATCACGGTCAGTGTCAAGCTCAATCTACTATCCAGTTTAGCCTTATCCAATATCAGCGAGAAGAAGCTCACGACAACCAACAGGGTTAGCACGAGCACGAAGTTTGCCATGTAGAAGGTCGGTATACGATCGACTGTGACGCTGAAGGTCAACGTGCTCCATTGCTGATAACTTTCCATGTTCGCCTCAGTATCACCCTGAAAAAGCTCCGCCGCAAAGTCCTCCGGGCTCATCATGTAAACCTTTTGCCAGTACAAAGCGTACGGATCAATTGGCGACGCCAGAATAGAATTTGCAACGGGGGTATAGCTCTTGACGCCGATGCTGCTAGACACGCACGACGTCTTCCACAAAGGCAGATCCCCTCCCCCTTCTATAGTAGTCCCAGAAAACGGCACCGCTTGACTAATTAATTTCGCTTTCCTCATGGACAAATCGTGCGGTAGCGTCACGCTGACGTTCAGCTGCTGTTGGTCGTGGGGGAAGTTCTCGAACGAAAAGTCGCAAAAAAACTTTCCCCTCACTCGATACATGTGCGAAGCCACGCTTGTATTCAGCGCCTTGCTTGCGGTGTCTCCTACAACATTGTGCTGGTTCTTTTGGCCTACGGCCGTTGAATAACCCATATCCTCGATCACGTAAGGGACTAATTTGCTATCCCCGTCGTCCATAACCAGATTGTCCCACACCAATTCGGGCTTCCAGAACAACCCGCACGGATCGTCCTCAGCGTAACCCCCGATGCCCGCGTTTACACAGCGCGCAAATACCTTGGGGTCCTCCCACGATATGAAGACGAATATTTCAAGCTCGAACGAAAAATCGGCCTCATTGAGTACCAGAATTCTTTCTAAAACAAGCGACTGCGAGGAGCGGCGAGCGAGTCGAGTTGAGGAGCAAAGCAACGAGTTAGTATAACTTGCTTCTAGTATCGATCGTTACTCGCGTAATTGTCGTATTCGCAGCTCGCCGCTTCGCTCCTCGCGGCTTCTTACTATGCTCAAGTCGAACTGCTCCCCTACTGTTCTCTCCCCAGTTGTAGGATGCTCATAATCCGACGGCGGCCAAGCATAGCTCCCTAACCACGTATTCCTCGCTTCCACTAACCTTTCGGCACTCCCCAAGGTAAGACCGAGATACTCTACCAAATCCTTAACCGTCAATTTAACGAATAATTTCCCATCAACATCGTTATCATAAAACACCCTCCCAAGTTTCGGATTCGTAGCGCCGTTCAACCCGAGCCCGATCCCGTGCTGCGTTACGAAAAGCGCTGTGTTGGATACGCTCCATTTTATTGGATGTCGCTGCCACATGTCATCGTTGCTTTCTGCGACGAGGGAAGCGAGTCGCATGAAGATTGGGCTATTAGCGCAGATGAATCGCGACAGTAATTATCGCATTCACAGCTCCTCGCTTCGCTCCTCGCTGCGTCGCACCTGCAGTGAACCATGTCGCGTTGCAACGTACTGAGACATCTTGGTACAGGTACGGTATCATCTCGGGGAAGGTTGTTTTAATGCTATTATTGACAGCGTTCGCTTGGGCCAGGTGATCCGTACATTCTGTGAGCGCCAGGAGTGTAGCGATCGCACAGTAGTACGCATGAGTTAGTCGAATCAGTTATCAGCACAGTCAATCAAACAGTAAGTAGTCGCCTCCCGCCTTCTGCCACCCTTCATAAACATTGATCCCGACTTCGCATTCTTCCAATTCCAAACCTTACCCCACCCACTCCCCCCTTTCCCCCCAGAAAGCTCCACCTTACCAGCATTCGGAGTAATAGGGTTGGCCCACAAATTCTCTACACACGCGCACCCATTGGCGTCAATTCTAGGAATCAGAGAAACTAATAGGAGAAAACTTAATCCGATGACATTTTTGTAACTTTTCATGACGTTTTTCAAATCAAACACCTGCCTAAACAAAACAACTATAGTAATTCAGGTCAATGTGGTCAAATTGCCCCAAAAAAGAAGAAAAACCTTACCTGCCCCAAATTTTAATCTCTCTCCCCTCTCCCCTCGTTTCCTTTCTACCCCCAACAAGCATACCCAGCAGCTACCCCACCTTCTCTCATAACCCTCGACCTCCCCCCCCCTTGTTTCCCTTCGTGTAAGTTTAGTGTGCACCGTGTGAAAGGTGTTCATTCGATTAGGGGCGCCTCCTCCAACTCCTTTAAACACAAAAACGCTCGAACACCTGCACAAGCCTAACCCCATCCACCCAACCCTCCCCAACTACCCCATACCCAAACTACCCCCCCCNCTTACTAACCACCGACCCCTCTCCCACACACACTACTCTCCCCCCTCACCCCCCCAGCCACACACGACTAGCTTTGTGTGCACTATTAACAGCACAAAACCATGGACTTCACATCCTCCGAAGAGGACGCCCCCCTCCCTCCACCATCCGTCCGTCTCGCTCCCAGCCCCGCTCTCAGACGCGCTCTCAGACGCGCTCCACCTCTCGAGGCCAGTACAAGTCGCGCACTCCGGAGGTCGGCAGAAGGCAGTTGGACCTCTCCTCCTCCTCGGAGTCGGAGGACGAGACCTTCTCTAGCCGAAAGTCGTCTAAACCTAGCCAATCCACGCCCACCCGGTCTACTCAAAAGGTCAAGCCTGCTTCCCCTTCGAAGAGAGAGACTCAGACTCCCCAGCGCACTAAGACCTCCTTCGACTCTAGCTCCGACGAGAGTTCCACTTACAACAGTTCCCCTACAAAGAGCGTCAAGAAAAAGCCTCAGCACGAGGCCCAAACCTCCAACCCCGCCGCCGGAAAGACGTCCACCCCCACCGCCGCCCCCTCCACTTCGAAGAAGCCCAAGATGGACGTGTACTCCTCTTCCGACTAGTCCGCGACAGACCTTGGCTCCGACCTTCCTCCTCCTCCCAAAACTTCCACCGCAAAAACAAACAGCAACAACCCCGAGTCCGACGCCAATTCAGATTCCTCCCAGCCTAAGATAGAAGAGAAGAAGAAGAGAAAGAAGAAGAGCAGTAGCAAGCCTTTGCCGTCTGACCCTCCTCCTCCTAAGGTCGCCGAGCCCGAGCCCGAGCCCGAGCCCGAGCCCATCCTTGAGGAAGAAAAGAGCAACAACAGTAGCAACAGCAGCAACAATAACAGCAATAGCACCACCAACAGCAACATCAACAGAACCCCCCCCCAACAACCTCCCCCCACCCCTCCTCCTCCCCCACCGGCGGCAACCTCTCCTCCCTCGGCTACGATTCCGCCGCCACAAAACTAAACCGTTCCATGATAAAAAAGAACAACAGCGAAAGAACGATTGACGCATTCCTCAACGACGTAACCTCCCCTACTTCTAACTCTGAAAGCGAAAGCTACCGTCGCGCGGGGAAAGAACAGTTTAGAACGCCGAAATTCGAAACCGTTAAGGGGTATAATAGGAATAGGCTGGAGGAGGAGAAGGGAGGGGTGGAGATGAAGGAGATTGATTTGGTGGAGACGCCGAAGAGCCAGTTTATGGATACGGGGACGAGGTGAGAGGCAGGTTTACGAATTATCAACTACGAAACTCCTCTAACACGCTCGCTTCGCTCGCCCCCCCTCCCGCCCCCCAGCTCAAAAGCCTCCCTAACATACAAAAGCAAACTAAACCTCCGCCGACCGTACGCCAAGACGAACGAGATCGGTTGGCGCCAGTCTCACTGGCTCCGAAAGCGCTGCATAATCGCGTCCGACTCGATCAAGTGGGAGGTGTCTGTCCTCCTGCTCATCATCGGGAACTGCATAACCCTCGCCATGGCTTCCCCCCTCGACGACCCTGAATCATCCAAGGCCAAAACCTTATCAGCGATCGAGATGTTCTTCTCCGTCGCCTTCACCATCGAGCTCGTCGCCAAGATAATCGCCATGGGCTACTACACTGACGAGAACGCTTACATGAGGGACAACTGGAACGTCCTCGATTTCCTCATCGTGACCCTCGGCTGGCTCTCCGAAATATCCGGCGGAGGCGGAGGCCTCACCGCCATGAGGGCTATGCGCGTCCTCCGACCCCTCCGCACCATCAAGGGAATCCCGGAGCTCAAGCGCATAATCGAGGGCATGATCTCCTCCATTCCACAACTCACGACGGTGTTCGGGCTTTGCTTCGGCTGCTACCTCCTTTTCGGGATCTTGGGGATGCAGCTGTTCTCCGGGAAAATGAGCCAGAGGTGTCAAGACGACGCCACAAACGAGTGGGACATGGAAAGCGGACGCTACTGCAGCATGTCCGCCGACAACGGAAGGCAGTGCCCGATAGGCTCGACTTGCGGAGACTCCGGGATCTCCCTCAACTCGGACATCACGAACTTTGACGACGTCTTCAGAGCGTTTTTAACGGTTTTCCAGTCATGCACGCTCGAGGGGTGGGTCGACGCCATGTACTGCCTCATGGACACCATGCCTAGCGTCGTCCCTGGCCTCTACTTCGTGACTCTCATTTGGGTGGGATCTTTGTTCCTTCTCAACTTGGTCACTGTCGTAGTCTACATCGCTTACAGCCAGAGGTGAGGCGAGGACGGAGCCGGAGCGACGAGATTACGAAAACGAAGGCGCCATGCAATGAATCGTCATGCAACTCATCGTTAAGCTCCTCGCATTAAGAACATTCTAAACTAACTCGTCGCTTCGCTCCTCGTAACCCCTTAGCGCCGACAAAATCGCGGAGCTTTCCGACGGCCCCGGCGACAAGGATGAGCTCGTCCAAGAGCTCGAGGTCATCACCGACAAAGGCTTAGCATCCATCGAGCTCAACGTGGCCACCCTAGCCAAGCAAGCTGTCGACGACCTCACCTCCCTACGGAAGAGAAACACCCCCCACGACGCTGGTGACCACTCCCCCACCCCCTCCAACTCCTCCTTCGTCGTCGACCCTGAGCACGAGCACGAGCACGAGCACGAGCACCACGCCGTTCAGCTCTCCAAGATCGCCTCCGTCCTGAACGCCGCCCTGCACCAATTACAGACCATCCCCAACGTCGTGATCCACGCCGGGGGCGGCGGCGGCCTCGACACCACGCACAGGAAGAAGACCGACGACGACATCCCCAAGTACGAGAAGTCCCCTGGGCGCTTCATCTGCTACACACTCGTCGTCAACCCTTGGTTCACTACGTTCATGAACTTCCTCATCGTTTCCAACACCGTCTGCCTCGCGTCAGAGCACTACGGCATGAGCCAGGAGCACATTGACTTTCTGGCCACGGCCAACGTGTGGTTCACGGTGATCTTCACGTTCGAGATCTACGCCAAGCTCAAGGGCCTCGGCGTCGAGAAGTTTAGGCAGGACAGTTTCAACACGTTCGATAGCGCAATCGTTTTCGTCAGCCTCATCGAGCTCATGATTGGCGGGGAAGGGGGCGGCGGCATCAGCGCCTTGCGAAGCTTCCGTATCATGAGGCTCTTCAAGCTGCTCAGGTCCTGGGTCACCCTCCGCCGCATTTTGAAGAACATGGCCATGACCATGTCTTCCTCCAGCGCCTTCATCGGCTTGCTCTGTTTGATGATCTTCGTCTTCTCCCTGGTCGGCATGACCATGTACGGCGGAACTTTCGAGAATGAGTGCGAGGAGGACAGGTAAGAAGGGTTTACACGATTACGCTACTCGATAATTTCGAAGGCACCATATAACCATAAATACTAACTCGTCGCTTCGCTCCTCGCGCACAGCAACGGCGAAACCGTATGCTACGCCCCCCGTGCCAACTACGACAGCATGTTCACGTCCGCCGTCGTGTCTTTCCAGATCATGACCATGGAGAACTGGAACGAGGTCCTGTACATCAGCGTGGAGAACAACGGCTACGTGGCGGCGCTCTTCCCCATCATCAACCTGCTCGTGGGCGGGTTCTTGATGATGAACATATTCCTCGCGATTCTCATTGACAACTACGCCCTCGCTGTGCAGCAGGAGATTGAGAAGAAGAAGGCCCACGAAAGGAGGGAGAAGGAGAGGAACAGAATCAAGTCCATCCTTGCCAACGTGAACCCAGGTGAGGAACTGCGAGGAGCGAAGCGACGAGCTGGGAGTACGATATTTACGATCCCAATGAGTTTCCATGAGGAACGAAGCGACGAGAAGAGTAAAGAATGTGATATTGTATGAACTCTAAGCGTATAGAAAGCATTCTCTACGCTTCGAGTTTATAGACAACGCGTTGTCTATGAACTCGCCGCTTCGCTCCTCGCTGGTCGTCCGATATTTACTATCGTAATTCGTTTGCAATAGTAGCTTCGAACGCAGCAGCGTCTTCACTATCATCGCGACGCATTTCTAACAAATTAACGCCGATTTTCACGCGACTCGCTACGCTCGTCGCAGCCTCGGACCCTTCCTCCTCTGCCGAGACTGACGCTCTCCTCTACGCCGACTCCGACACCAGTTCCTTGTACGACGACGAAGCCGCGAACTCTAGCTCTGACGAAGAGGAGATCGAGGAGCTTGACGAGGACGAGGACGCCGAAAAACTCTTCAAGGACCCCGCTCTGCACCCCGCGTACGCCTACAACAGCCTGTGCATCCTGCGGTCGGGGGGCAAGATCCGCCATATGATGTTCAAGCTCGTCCTCTGGCCTGTCTTTGACAAGTTCATTTTAACCCTCATCATCATGAACTGCATCACTCTGGCGCTGGATGAGCCCGGGCCGGACGGCGACGGCCCCCAGGGAACCCTCGGTGAGGCCCTCACCATACTAGGATCCATCTTCACCTACGCGTTCATCGTCGAGTTCACGCTCAAGATTCTCGCGTTTGGGTTGTTGCTGCACCCCGGCAGCTACATGAGGAACAGGTGAGAAGTTGCGAGGAGCAAAGCGACGAGCTATGAATACGATATTAGCGCTCCGGAAACTTGCACAATCTTCATCAACTCGCTAATGCTCGTCGCTTCGCTCGCCGCAGCTGGAACCTGCTCGACGGCCTCATCGTTATCACCAGCATCATCGAGCTGGCCTCTGCCAGCGGCGGTGGCGGGGAGGAGGGAGGCGAGAGCAGCATGGGGGCCATCAGGGCCCTCCGCGCCCTCCGCGCCCTTCGACCCCTAAGGTTAATTTCTCGCCTCGAGGGCTTGCAAATTGTCATCAACACGATGCTCAGGGCCTTCAAGCCGTGCGCCTCCGTTGCTGCCGTCGCGATGGTTTTCTACACCGTCTTTAGCATTGTCGGCGTGAATTTCTTCGGAGGAAAGTTCTACGCCTGCAACGACCACACGCGGACCTGCCTTCCCACGGCGCCCGGCATGGACAGTATTTTGTGCCCCGACGTGGACGCCTGCACCGGCACATACACCGATGACGCTGGAGACACCGTCGACCGCGTCTGGGCGAACCCGACTTACGAGGACACGGGCACGGAGTACAGGTGAGGCACCACGAGGAGTGGACGACGACAACGAGGAGCGAATGACAACGCATGCTTATTTATTCTAACTCGTCGCTTCGCTTCTCGGCTCGCTAGCTTCGACAACTTCTTCTCCGCCATGACGGTGCTTTTCGAGGTCGCCAGTCTTGAAATGTGGCCCTCCGTCATGTACTCGGCCAACGACGTCACTGAAGTCGGCTACGCGCCCAAGAGGAACAATGCCGAGGGCAACAGCCTCTTCTTCGTGTTGTTCATCTCCGTCATGACCTTCTTCATCATGGAGCTCTTCGTCACTGTGATCATCGACAACTTCAACGAGATCAAGGCTGAGAGGGACGGTTCGGCCTACATGACCGACAAGCAGATCGAGTGGGTGCGAACCCAGAAGCAGCTCGCGTCGAGGAAGCCCAAGAAGTTCATCGCTCCGCCGCCCGAGTCCGCCAATGCCAGGTACAAACTATTCTTCACCGTCACGAGCGACAGGTGAGGTGCAGTGAGGAGCGAAGCGACGAACTGGGAATGCGGCAATTTAAGGGAGTAACAATGACTAGCGACGTAGCTTTAGTCTGAATGCTCAAGAACTTTCACCCCCACCCATTTCTAACACGGCTCGCTTTGCTCGCCGCTCCTCGCTACGCTCGTCTCAGGTTCGAGATGATGATCATGGGCTTCATCATGGCGAATATCGGCTTCATGATGACGGAGCACAAGGGCCAGGTCGCGGAGTGGGACCTCGTTTTAGTGATCATGAACTACCTCTTCGCCTTCGTCTTCACTCTCGAGATGATCTTGAAGTTATTTGCGATGGGGAGAGCGGCTTACTTCAGCAACGGCTGGAACAGATTTGATTTCACCATCGTGATGCTCACCATCATCAGCATGATTTTGGACTGGTGCAGCGTGGAGCTTCCCTTCGACCCGACGCTGTTGAGGGTCGGCAGAATCGCGAGAATTTTCCGATTGGTCAAGTCCAGCGAGAGGTGAGACAAGGCGTCATGAGGACGAAGCCCGGCGAGGAGCGAAGCGACGAGTTTCTCTATCTCCACCATTAACACGCTCGCGCTCGCTTCGCTCGTCGCAGCCTGAAGGCCATCACCCAGACCATCTTCTTGAGTATCCCGAGCATGGCCAACGTCGGCATGGTACTGATGCTCATATTTTTCATCTTTGCCGTCGCCGGAATGAACATCTTCGGAGGAATCCCCAAGACCGACTTCATACACACCTGGTGCAACTTCGACACTTTCATCATCAGCATCGTGACTCTGTTCAGGTGCGCCACCGGGGAGAGTTGGAACGGGCTGATGCACGACACGATGGTGGACTCTGGGTTGGCCATCGGCTACTTCATCTTCTTCCAGCTCGTCGCAAGCTACGTTTTATTGAATCTCTTCGTGGCCATCATTTTGGATCAGATGAGTGACCAGATGGAGGCCGTGAAGGAGCAGGCACAGCAATTGAAGCAGGTGAGGCGCCATGAGGAGCGAAGCGACGAGATGGGAATACAACTATTACGTTCGCAATTCGTCTGAGCTAGTAGCCTAGTCTAAACGCTCAAGAACCTTCCGTCGCTACGTAATTCTACTACTAACTCATAAACAACAATTTTCATGCGACTCGCTACGCTCGTCACAGTTCAGCGACGCGTGGAAGGCCATCAAGCTGAACTCGGTGGGCGGCGACGTGCTGGCGCTGGCGCTGAACAGCAGCAGCTTGGTGAGCAGAAGCGGGGGGGAGGGCAAGGTGGAGGAGATTGAGGTCGAGGAGGAGGAGGTAGAGACCAAGAGGAGACCGCCCAAGAGGGGCATCAGCAGGGGCAGCATCTTCGAGCGCTTCCCGTCCATGGCGACGCCCAGCGAGAAGAAGCAGCAGAGGTGGGCCCAGAAGGAGAAGAACGTGAGCTATTTGCCAGCCTACTACTTGAAGAAGTTGGTGAGGAGGCTTCCGGCCCCGCTGGGCTTGGCCGAGGTCGTTGACGAGGAGGTAAGGAGGAGAGGAGCGAAGCCCCGCGAGGAGCGAAGCGACAATAGGATTTATTCATGTATTCAGTATTCAATCCACAAATTCTAACTCTCGGATGTTTTTCTTAGGATCTGTACGAGGACTTCTTCGTGAACGGTCGAAAAATGCGCCGCCCCAACGGCCTCTGCGACACGCTCGTAGACGGTAACATCCGCATCAACACCGAGGCGAGCGAAGGCAAGCTCTTGAAGTTCATTCGGGAGTGCGACATTCCGCTCGTAGACGGTGATTGGGTGAAGTATAAGGACGTTCTGCACAGTATCTTCTTTCGTCAGACCAGGATGGCCGCGGAGATTGACCGGGATGAGGACGACTACGATAGCGATAATGAGGACGGACCTGAGTGGTTCCATCTACAGCAGTTCCAGAGGAACCTCGCTCCCGAGCAGGACCCGAGTAAAATGTACAGAAGCGAGATTAGCATGGACGAGAGCGGTCGGGCGACTGTGGCCGGAGACGTCGAGATAGTCGACGATTCTCTGCAACTGAATCAGCACACAGCCGATGAGTGGTTCGGAGCCGTCGTTCTTCAAGCGTGGTTCCGCGGAAGCAGAGGTAGGATCAGGTTCGAAAAGGAGAAGGACGCCATGATTAGGAGGAGGAGCTTCCAGAATAACAAGGCCATCACGGAGGCCATGAAGGAGGTTAAGAAGAAGAAGAAGAAGGAAAAGAAGGAAAAGAAGGAGAAGAAGAGCAAGAAGGAGGGTAGGGAGGGTGGGACTAGGGGGAGGAAGTACAACCTAAAGAGTGCGGACGTGTAGGAAGCGTAGGGCTGTGTAGATTAGCAAATAGACAAGACACAAAACAGAAAGAAAACAAAAAGACAGATTTTAAATACAAATACAGTGTTTGTTTCGTGCGCGTACATTTTTGGTTGGTTATAGGGGATAGGGTGGGTGGGGGCGTTAATTCGTAATCATGGGCGTGGAGGCATGTTATTTAGAAGATGAGGATGCTTCCTCCGTATATGAACCTTCAGCGTCCCCCTCAACTTGGCCCTATACTCACACCCGTGACAATAATGCCACTTAACGTCGATATTATGAATATGCTGTTTGTGCTGTTTGAGGGTTGAGGTGTCTTTCGCTCTGTAAGTGCAATTGTCTACGCCGCAGGGGTGCCATTTCACGTCGATGTCGTGGACTTGTTGACGGTGGAGTTTTAGGTGACCGGCTGTTTTTGCTTTGTACTGGCAGGAACCTATTCCGCAGGGATGCCAGACTACGTCGATGTCGTGGACTTGCTGTTTGTGGCGTTTTATGTTGGCGGAGACGCCGGAGGAGTAGGTGCAACCGACTATGGGGCAGGTCTTGATGATTCGACCTCGCTCGTCGCGGGCTACGCCGAGGATGCGGGTTTTTTTACTGAAGGTTCGGACCACTTTTCCGTCTTTGTTGCGCTCGCGGACGATCACGCGGTCGCCATTTATGTTGTTGGGGTTGTGCAGGCTGAGGGGGGATTGTTTGAGGGACGAAATTAGGGAAGCAGGAGTGGGGTTTGGGGGGGGCGTGTAGACTCCATGGGCGCCCGCAGGGGTTGGTGTCTTTTTCATGAACATAAGAGCAGATGCCAGTTCTTCATGAGCGTTGGGGGTGGGGACAGGGTTAGGGACGGGGGTTGGGGACTGGGAATCTGCCATCTGGGCTTTGAAAAGGGTGGGGGGAGGGCCTGAAGATGTTGGGATTGGGGGACTCTCAGAACATGATGATTCCCATAGAATTTAGGGAAGGATTTGAAACTACGTCGGATTGGATTTCCTGCAAGTCAAACGGCACATTCACACAGTTTCCTGTTGTGCGAACGCATTCTACGACGGCATTGGTGTCGGGAACACCAATTTAAGATTCATCGACCCCAACTTAACTGTCTCCTTTCCCTTTTGGTCTTAAAACTTGGCCCTACCGGCGAGCCCCCCGTCCCTTCCTCAAGACCACAGCATGTCCACCCCGAACACCACTCCCATCACCCCCTCGATCGCTGAGATAAAGTTCACAAATGCCGTCGCAACCTCCCAGAAAACCCCCGTCGCCCTTGCCCCTCTCCGCTGGAACCTCGTCCGCCTCACCCGCCAATGGGACACCAAAATCCAATCCTTAGTCGCTCAATCAACCCGTAAAAAATCAGAAATGATTAAAAACCACCGTCAACTAATTGTTAAACATGGGAAAAATAAGAAGAAGGCATTCGAGAACGAAAAGGCCAAGGTGAGACGCGGGGGATGCAGGGATGAAGGGGATTGGGGTAGAGTGAAGCGACGAGCCGAGAACAACGTTATATTATGTCACAGTTTGCTGCGCTGATACCTTCAGACTCGCCCCTGCTCAACCCTACTCAACAAACTTTATGGCTGGCAACACTCTAACCCATCTCGCGTTCGCTCTTGCTCCTCGCTACGCTCTTACGCAGATGCCTCTTAATAAGAGGCTGGAGATGATGCAAAAGAGTTACGTTAATTTGAAGAACGCGAAGCAGGAACATAGAGCGGAGAGTTTGAAGAGGAGGTTGGATCCTATGGTTAAGTCTTTTTATAGGTCGGAGTTGAGTGAGCACATTACCAAGGTGAGAGGGGGGGCATGCGTGGCGTAACCTGCCGTATTCTATGTTATGCACTTCGTGCTTGTATTCTAACTCGTAATGTTTATTATTTATGACAGGCACGAAATTCAACCAGCAGTTTGAAGAACGAGCTACAGAGCCAACAGGCCAGCTTGAACGTTGAAGTGCAAAAGGCGATCTCTAAAATGAAAGCCGAGAAGGACACAGACCTAAAAGGAGTTCGAAGAAACAACAAAAGATCATCCGACGATCCCTTTTCTCTTCACTTCGCGGCTATACACGGGGAAATGACGAGGCTCGAGGTGCTGATGGAGAGGAAGGCGATAGCGATGAATATAGATAAGAGAGATCCGGATAGTGGTTGGACGGCGTTGCACTTTGCGGCTAGGAGCGGGCATGTGGAGTTCGCTAACGTTTTAATCAGTCACAATGCAGGTGAGGGGGTGGTGGTAGTTTGTAGTTTTGGGGTGTTAATGGAAATAGCAGTCTAACCGTTTTTTAACCCTAACTCTTTTGCAGACGTGAACGCGCTTGGACCCAACAACGAAACACCGCTTCACTTGGCGGCCGGTTGGGGAACGAAGGAAATGGTCGGCTTGCTTCTGGGCATCGGCGGCGACAAGTCGATGGAATGGAACGGGAAGACCGCGGAGGTAATCTCACGAGATAACATGCGGACGGACATCGCCAAGGTCTTGGAACGGTGGATGCCGGTTGGTCTGGGGTACGCGACGATGAGGCAAATGTCCGAGCCTCCGGAGAAGGATTTTGTTGAAGAGCCCAACATTGACTTGCAGAGGTACGAATGTGATCGCGAGGACGAAGTCCGCAGCGAGGAGCGAAGCGACGAGAATTCAGAACATTCTAAACTAGCGAGGAGCGGAGTGACGAGAGAGTAACGAGATTACGAAGGCAGCATAAATACACGACGAGCGAGTCCAAATGAACTCGTCGCGTCGCTCCTCAGCTTGCTTCGCTCGCCGCTCCTCGCATTAATATATTGGTAGTAGCATCAGTTTCGTCGCTCACTTACTTCGCTTCGCATCTGTCACCGCAACTAACAAAATTGCTTCGCTCGTCGTCGCAGGCAACTCAGAGCGCTGGACATGAAAATCAACAAGAACGGAAGAGACTACATCGGCCTGGTGCACAGCTACGCGAAGCTCGCAAACTTGTACAGGGCCGAAGGTCGGTTTGAGGATGCCGTGGAAAGTTTGAAGAGGGTTGTGGAGTTGAGGCAAAAGGATCTGGCGAACTTCGTGGAGGAGCCAGGTGAGCCGCAGCGAAGAGCGAAGCGACGAGCTGAGAACAATTTATTTGCGGTCGCAGTTTGCTGCGCTGATTGCTTCAGATTCGCCAACTAAGTTGCTAACATCGCCACGCAATTTTAACACGTCGATCGTTCGTTTTCATGCGACTCGCTTCGCTCGTCGCAGGATCCCCTCTGCCGGCTCCGAGCGTTATCATCCCTAATTTGGAAGTCTCTCCAAAATTCACGAAAGAAGTAGCAGTAGCTGAAGCAATGAACAACTTAGGTGAACTATCCCACGAACAAGGAGACTACGAATCCGCCCAACGCTACTTCACAGTTTCTTTAGAAACAATGGAACGCCTGCATGGAAAAGATACCCCTGCGACGATTCCAGTTCTCAAAAACTTAGCGTGCCATTACCTTGATTCTAATAAATTGAACGACTCTTACGTTCTGTTACTCCGGTATTTAAAATTCCAGAAAAAGAAGTACACCGCCGAAGGCGGCGGAGAGGTGGGGCACTGGGAGTACGAAGCCCAGCGAGGAGCGAAGTGACGAGCTAGGAATGCGATAATCACACGCTCCTCGCATTAACAACACTCTAAACTAACTCGTCGCTTCGCTCCTCGCTACGCTCGTCGCAGGGTTTGGCGTTGGTCGACGATCTGGATTTATGCGCTTACTGTTGCGTGTTGAATCGGGATTTCGTTAACTCTAAAATACACGCTATACACGCTAAGGGTATTGTGGAGAGAGAGTTGGGAAAGGAAGATATCAAGATGGCGGAGAGGTGGGAGAAGTTGGGGTTTATTTATTTCGCGGGGATGGAGGGGAAGGAGTGTCAGGGAGCGTATATGGAGGCGAAGAGGATTATGCTTAAAAGTGGGAGGGAGGAGTTTGATGAGGAGGTCATGAAGATTGAGAGGAATATCGCAGTTAGTTTGTGCGCGGGTAGTTCTCATTCGATGTAAAGTTTGTAATTGTTGTAATTTTGTATTATGAAACAGGGTGTTTTAATTTACTTCTTCGGAATCGCGTTAGACTGTGCACCCTCAAGAAACTCCTCAAACTCCCTCCCCGTCTCCCCCTCACTCTCCTCATCTTCGCTCCAAACCCTATTCCCAAAATGCTCCTGTAAATCCTTCCTCAGATTAGCCCCAGCCTCCTTCGCAACAAAATCAGAATCCCTAGGCTCATTATACCCTAAAGCAGAACGCGCTCCAGCCATTAAAAATACTGACCCGCAGACTATAAGAAGTTCGTTATTCTCTTGAGCGAGTTTTAACGCCGTTCTCGTTTGTTTCTCAACACTAGCGTCGTTAATATCGTAATTCGAGCCTGCGACGTATGCGGTAGCGAGTCGCATTTACAGATTTGAGTTAGAAATGTTGAAGATGTTGGACAGCCTCTATTATAAATAGCATAGAGGAAGTTGAGTCAAAGCGATTTAATATTGCACAAGCAGATCACCCCCGTAATAGCTACGGAGAAGCTAAATGGGAGCGGTTATATAAAATTGTGCGTGGAAAAGATGGGGTTCGATAAGTGGCCTCCGATTTTCGATCATACGTTGCTGTGATAGTGGCGTGTAGCTACTAGCGCATCCGAATAACACACGGAATTGACGCATTCCCAGCTCGTCGCTGAGCTCCTCGTTGTCTCTCACCTTTCAATTCCTCCCATTTCTCAATCATATCCTGAATCTTCGCCGCTCTAGGATGACTAGCTTCAACTAAATGTATGTTATCAACGTTTTCAACGTTTGAGGTTAAGATTTCACCGCATAACTTCAAGTCTTTATCGCTGGACATGCCTATAACAACTCGTTTTTTAACTCCGGGATTCTGCTTCGATAACTTATCGAATAAATGAAAGAGAGCAGGGGGGTTGTGGGCTACGTCTAAAATTATGTTAACGGAACCGTGGGGGGTGGTGACGATTTTCTCCTCGAATCTGCAGGGAGGTCGTTGGGCGCAACCTGCTTCGACGGCTGCGACGAGCGGCGAGCGAAGCGACGAATCAGTATAGGTTATTCGTTCGATAATACTCGTCGCTTGGCTCCTCGTTGTCGTCGTTAGCTCCTCGCAGCTTCTCACCTTCGTCTTTTATCGTTAAACCACGTTCTTCCATTAACTTGAAGGCGGGCGTTGTTCGGGCAATTTTTAAAGCTGATTTGGCTACGTAGCTGTTCTGCTCGTCAAAGTCTTTCTCGAGGAATTGATCGGAGATCGAGGAACCGAGGACAGAGGAGATGGTGTGGAGGGTTGATACACCGTGTTTTTCGGCTTCGGATTTTATGGTGGGGAAAGGAACGTCGACGCCGACGAGGGCGGGACGGTTGGGTTTGAATATTCCGGCTTTTTCGGAGGCTATTAATTCCTTCGTGTCGCCGAGGATGCGGGTGTGCTCGAGACCGATGGAGGTTATCACGGAGAGGTCGGAGAGGACGAGGTTGGTGGAATCAAGGCGACCGCCGAGGCCGGTTTCGAGGACTATGGCGTCGACGTGGGAGTGGGAGAAGTACTCGAGGGCCAGGGCGGTGGTTATTTCGAAGAAGGTTGCGGGGATGTTCTCGGACTCGCAGGCGTTGAAGATTTTTGTCAGGATCGTGTTGACTTCAGACTCAGGGATGCAGGCGCCATTAATCTGCACGCGCTCGCGGAAGGAGGAGATGTGGGGGGAGACGAAGAGGCCGGTTTTGTAGCCGGAGAGGCGGAGGGATTCGGCAATTTTGTAAGAGACGGAGCCTGCGCGAGCGAACGAGCGATTTGAGCCGAGGAGCGAAGCAACGAGTAAGAATTGGTTGGGGGTGTTGTTCGAGCGGAACGGAAGGATCTCACCTTTGCCATTCGTGCCTGCAATATGAATAATCCCAATCCCATTATTGTGCGTCTTCGCACTCGTCGCATTCGTGCTATTCTCATTCTCCTTTGTGTAAAACGGTGAATTAAGCGCTTGTGCTAAATTCTCAATATTATTCAATCCCAATTTCACTGGATTGTATAAATTAGTACGGTAAAGGCGACGAACTAGGCGTTCGTAAGATGTTGGGGAGGACATGGTCGTTACAGTGGGGGTGGGGTGGGGGAGGGAGGAGGCGGGGGAGGGGAGGAGGAGGAGGAAAGGGAGACGGAGGAGGAGGAACACGTGGAACGGGAAGAGGAGCAGGAGGATACCTATCTTGAAAAACTTGAGACAGGATGGCCTATATGGGTGCTGAGTGCCGAGATGGTGTAAGAGTTGGGTTGGAGAGGCGCTGGGTTGATCAGGAATAGATGGCAAATGGTCGGTCATCAGATGTCGTCGAGCTCTCGTGCATCATTGTTCTCTGCAACGATTTACAAGCTGATTTAGCACGCCTCCTGATTACTTAGGGCGAGAACTTACGCTTTAGGAGCGATGACTCAACTGCGTGTGTCCGTTTCGTGAGGATAAGAAATGGACACAAAAGTAGAATTTCGTTTCCAGGTGAAATGACCCAAATTGGCGCAAAGTGCTCGCCTTATAAGTAAGATCTGGGATTGTACAATATTTCAACGCACACCACCGCTAGTTATTTTACGGTGAAACTTAACACTACAGTTTCTCGGCGCCCCTGAGAAGTAAATAGGCGACAACAAAATCGGCCGAGGCGCGCCTTGTCCGCTCCAACTTTTCTAGTCCGCAACGTTATCAGTACGATACGTCAGCACACAAAAATGACAGTTCTCCAAATAGTAATAGTATCCCTCATCCTCCTGCAATCCACGTCCCCGTTCCTGCATCCACTCACTCATGTCATGACATGTCATGCGGCACACACTCGCACCCGCACTACTCCTTCGTCCTCCTTCTCCTCCCTGCCCCCCTCCCCCTCTACTCCACCTCCACCCCCCCCAGCAACCTCGATAACAATACCAATACCAATGCCAAACCCAAGGCCATTTCCTCCCGCGTCAGACATAAACTGAAGTACCTGAACAAGCTGGCCGCCAGCTTTCTGCAGCAGGCCGACCCCAGGTGAGAAGCCGTCTCGTCGCTCAGCTTCTCGCTGAGCTCAGCTCCTTGCCGGGAATGCGATATTCGAGGTTCGCAATTCGTCTCCACGACGAACGTTAAGAACGTTCAACTAACTCGTCGCTTCGTTCCTCGCTACGCTAATGCTCCTCGCAACGCTCATTGCAGCTACAACGCCCCTCATAAGTCCCTCTCGATTCTCTCGGACTGTCTCAAGCTCCGCCCCGACGACGTAGTAACCTGGTTGAACATCCTCGACATCCTCAAGGACACGGCTTCCAACAACTACGTCGGCGTCATAGACTATGAGCCCGAGCGAATTGTTGAGGAAATGTTGTCTCAATTTGCGTCTCAATTTGCGTCACCCCAAACCCTCTCGCCCGCCATCCCCAAACTTGACAACAGCTACTTAACTGCAATGCACATCCAATCCCTGAAAAGCTGCCCCACGTCCTCCCACCTCCTCCACTCGTACTTCCACCACCTCACCACCTCCTCCCACCCTCCCCCTCCCCAAAAAATCCACTCCTTCAAATCCCACATCGATAAAACCCTCCTCAAAACCAACCCCTACATCCTAAAAAGCTACTACGACTACCTCCTCCTCCACAACCCCGACAATAACACCAACGTCGACAACGAAATAAAAGTATTCGAAATGATTAAAAGTTACCTTAATAGCGCCCCTGTACCTTCTACTGCGGTGCTGCAGGATATTGTGGGTTTGAAGAGTATTGAGGTTGAGGATAAAGTTGAAGTTGTTGAATCTTGTATAGAAAAGTTGAGCGCTAACGTGGACGCTGACAACAGCGTTGCTGTTAACCCTACAACAAATTCAAAATCAAGTTCAACAAAAAGCTCAAAAACAAAACAGAACGATAAAGACTCCAACAAAAACCTAACAGAATGCTATCTAATCCTCTCAAAAGTGTACACCTCCTCCTCCCAAACATCCCTCGCCCGCGCCACCCTCGAAAAAGGCGTAACTCTCTCCTCCTCCTCCTCCTGGTGTTCCATCGAACTAAAAAAACTCAACAAACAAACCTGGCAAATAGACGACCTCAAAAAAGTCTGCACGGACATGGACAAGAACACGCATCAATCCGCTACGTTGTTTAGAACGTGGGCGAAAATGGAGGGAGATAAGAAAACACCCGAATCAAATTTAAGAGCACTTGAAATATTATATCAAGCTAAAATAAATTGGCCTGAAGACGGTCGCGTTCATTTAGAGGAAGGTAGAATATACGAGAAAATGGGAGACACATTAAAAGCGAAGATTTGTTATAGAGAGAGTTTGAAGTTTGAGAAGAATGGGGAAGCGTTTATTAAGCTTGCGAAGTTTGCGAGGGGGAGGAAAAAGACGGTTGCGTGGTATGAGACGGCGGTGAGGTTTGATAGGGAGGATGGGAGGGTTTGGAATAGTTATGGGAGTTATTTGGGGGAGTTGGGGTTGTTTGAGGAGGCTCGGGAGGTTTTTGAGCAGGGGGAAAAGGCGAAGTACGATAGGGAAAGCGTGTATCATGGGAGGGGGAGGATGGAGTTGAGGGCGGGGGAGTGGGAGGTTGCGAAGGAGGTGAGAAACTGAGAGGAGCAAACGCGACGAGCTGGGAATACGATAATTACGGTAGTCATTTGTCTACGCTGGTAGCTTTAGGCTAAACATGCAAGTCTTTTTCTGAGCTACGCGATTCTAACTCGTCAACACCAATCTTCATGCGACTCGCTACGCTCGTCGCAGTATTTTAGGGAGGGGCTTAAAATTGAGGGTGGGACGAGGAGGGTGAGGGATTTTTTGAGCCATTCTCTTGGAATGGTTTTGCTGAACGAGCACGAGATTGAGGAGGCGAGGAGGTGAGAAGCTGCGAGGAGCGAAGCGACGAGCTGATAATGTGCCGCTTTGCTATTTTATTGATCAATTGCGCAAGCAGCGTCAGTCTCGACGTCAACGCCGCTTTCGTCGCTTCTCGGATCTAACGCATTATCGCCAATCTTCACGCGACTCGCTACGCTTGTCGCTCGCAGGGTGTTCTACGACGGGCTGGGGGAGGAAGGAGTCGAGGGAGAAAGAGCGAACTCGAGGTTGCTTTTGGGGGCGGCGCTGTGCGAAGTTAGACAGGGGAAGGATAGTAAAGCTCGAGCCCTCTTCGAAAAATCCGTCACCCGAGATCCCAAACACTCCCACGCTTGGCAGGCGTGGGGAGTCCTGGAATCCAAGGCGGGCAACTACCGCGAGGCGCGGGAGCTGTTTGAAGTGGGAATAAAGAACTGCAAGACGCACCCGGCGCTCTGGCAGGCTCTGGCGAGGATGGAGAATAAATGCGGGAACGTTAAGGAGGCTCGGAAGCTGTATAAAGTCGGGTGTGGGCTGTGCAAAAAAAGTGTCAGTTTGATTGTGGATGCGGCGGGGTTGGAGATGAGGGAGGGGAACTTCAAGAAGGGGAGGAAGCTGTTGGAGAAGGCGTTGGCGTTGGACGGGAAGGACGGGAGGGTTTGGTGCGGGTTGGTCAGGGCTAGTATGCAGGAGGGATCATGCGAAGTCACGGAGCCCCCCCCCTACGCCGACATCGTCGCAGGGGTAGACTGCGCAGACGCCGCGTCCATCAAGTTGATGGAAAAGGGTGAGACGCTTAACTGCGAGGAGCGAAGCGACGAGCATTAAGAACATTCTAAATTAACGAGGAGTGGAACGACGAGATTACGAATGCTACACTCCTCGCCGAGAATGCGACTATTTCGCGCTCCTCGCATTAAGAACATTCTAAACTAACTCCCCCCCTCCTCGGCTCGCTTCGCTCGCCACTCGTCGCAGGCCTAGCAGCCGTCGGCGAAGAAGACAACATCCAACTCCTAACAAAGGACAAGAAGGAAACCGGCGCCAAAGCCGAGTACGCCGGAAAAATCCGCGCCAAACTCGCCAAGGAAGCGAGAGGAAACAACAACGACGACACACAAACTTCCCCGCAAACCCCAACCAACCAAAGTCTCTCCGATCCCTCCTCCGATAATACCTTCCCCGAAGTAAAGTACGGCGGCCTCCGCGGTCGCGTCGAGCTTCTCAAACTCTCCGGTGAAATCTACTCCCGCGTCGGCCGCTGGGACCGCGCCCGCGCCTCCTTCGAGCGCGCCCTCGAGCTCGACCCTAACTGCGCTCAACTGTATCATAGTTATGCGCAGTTGGAGGCTATTTTGTTTAATCTAGAGGGGTTGAATAGGTTGAATAAAAGGGCGGAGGAGATTTTTTCAAAGACGGAGGAGGGGAGGAACAGCCTTGGAGGACGCGGTAAGGCGGACATGAGTGAAGTTCTCTTCACTGACATGCCGCTGCCGTCGCAGGTTCAGAGGATAAGGGAACAGTTTGGAGATGACGTTCAATTCGATGATATCGTACTGGAAGGTTCAGGGACGATGGAGCTGTTGGAACTTCCTCCTGACGAATGATAAAATACAACTGTAAATTGTAAATTAAAACGCTGCTTTTTGCTTTTCTTGATTTTGATTTGAAAATATCTTTTTTCGTAAGCGTTCATTGCACACCCCATTCTCTCCCCCCCTATTTACATTCACCCTACCCTACCCCCCCCCCTAAAAAATTCCATCCCCCCCTTACGTGCGTAGCCTTTTACTAGTCCTTCCGTTGTTTCCTCCCCTCGACTTTCCTCCAGTCTTGCTCTTCGCTGAAACGTTGCTAGTGTTGTTCTCGTCGTCGTCGCTTTCTCCCTCGTCATCGGTGCCTGCGGCTCCGATGCTGACCCTGGAGGTGTTGGCCTTGGACATGGTGGAGCGGTCGACCGTGGAGGAATCCAAAACGGCCTCCTCCTCGCTCATCAAGTTGGCGATGAACGCTAAGGCATCCTTCTTGGTGAGCATGTGGATGTTGGAGACCTTGTTCTGGTGGGAGATACCGTAGCACCTGGACGCCACCGAGACGAGTTCCGGTCGGAATGTCGAGGTGATGAATTGGGTAGGGTTCTCCTCGTTCTGGGCCTGGCGGCGGATCAAAGCGGCGACGGCGGCGCGGTGGGTGCTGTCCAAAGCCTGGTCGAGCTCGTCGAACAAGTAGAAGGGGGCGGGGTCGCACCTCTGGATGGCAAAGATGAGAGCCATGGCGACGAGCGCCTTCTGGCCGCCGGAGAGCTGGCTCATCAAAAAGTTCTCGCCGTTCTTGGTGAACTTGACGTTGATCTGCACTCCCCTGAACAAAGAGACCTCGACGTTCTTGGACTTGGTACTGCTGGAGCCCTCCTCGTCCTCGTCCTCGTCTTCGTCCATGGTGGTCTTCATGACGAGCTCTCCGCTTCCCTCGGGGATGAGCTCCTTGAAGACGTCCTTGAAGTGGGCGGACACTCCGCGGAAGGTCCTGTTGATGGCCTCGTCCTTCTGCTTGTCGAGCGAGTCGACGAGCTCCTGCACCTTGACGGCGCCGGTGTCGAGCTCCTCCTTCCTAATAAGGAGGGCCTCCCTCTGCTCCGAGAAGTTGACGTACTGGTCGTACGCCTTCTTGTTGACATGGCTGTACTTCTTGATGCCCTTGTTGCACTTGTCGAGGGCCTGCGACGAGAAAATATTGGCGTTAGTGTGTTAGAATTATATGCAGAAGTATATTATAACGCTCCTCGCCCGGAACTGCTTCTTCTTACCTTCATCAAATCCTTGATGGAGAGCTCAGCGTGGGCGGCGAGCTCTCCACTAGGGAGAGATCCGAGCTCCTGGATCTTCCTCATGTAGAGCTCCCTCTTGGAGATGCACATGGATCGCTTGTTCAAGAGCCTCTCGGCGACTTCGGCGGCCTCCTCCAAACCTTGAATACCCTTGAGCTCCTTGCCCTTGAGCTCGTCGAGCTGCAACGAGCGAAGCGAGTCACACGAAGATTGGCGTTGACGAGTTAGAATTGGGTGGAAGTGAAGGCGGCTTGTGCGTCTAGACTAAAGCCACTAGCGCAGACGAATTACGACCATAATTATCATATTCCGAGCTCGTCGCTTCGCTCCTCGCTACGTCTCACCTGGGTTTTGAACTTGTTGAGGGCCTCCTTCGCCTCATTAGCAGCAGCCTTGGCCTCGGAGACGCGGACTTCGGAGGCCTCGGCGGCGCGCTCGGCGACGGTGAGGTCCTGGAGGCGGTTCTCGAGGCGCTCCTTGCGCTCGGAGATCTCGGAGCCGAGGGTGGTGGAGGAGGTGGAGACGGCGGCGGGGGCGAGGGAGTCCTGGAGCTCCATCCTGCGCCTGGTGAGGTTGTCCCTGACGAGGGACTGGAGCTTGTCCCTGGCGTCGGCGGCGGTGTCGAGGTTGGTGCTGAGCTTCTCAATCTCCTCCGCGAGGGTCTTCTGGGTGGCGTTGAGGTCGTTGAGGGTGGTCCTCTCGTCGGCGGTGAGGGTGGTGCTGAGCTTGGTCCCCATCTGTGACGAGTGGTGTGTTAGAGCGCCAAACGAGTTGTGAGGAATTATTATTACGCAGCTTCTTTCTTTCTCACCTCCTCCTCGAGCCTCTTGATCTGCAGCTGCAGACTCTCCGCGGCGGATCGCATGGGGGGCAGGGCCTCGGCCTGCTGCTCCGCCTGGATCTGGCGGGTCTCCGTGCGGTTGCGCCTGGCGGCGTTCTCCTTGGCGGTCTGCTCGAGGACATGCTGGAGGTTGGCCTTCTTGGCCTCCATCTTCTGCATGTCGGTCATGAGGTTGGTGATGGTCTGGTCGACGTTGGCGGCCTTCTGGGAGAGGTCCTTGTGGTCCTTCTCCAGCTTGTCGAGGGACGCCTTGGACTTCTGGACGGCGTCGAACGCCGCGAGCCTGACGAGGAGCGTAGCGACGAATTAGAATGACATGGAATTGGACGAAGAAGTTGACGTTGTGTTGGGGATTTGTGTGCTCTCAGTCGCATTATTGCTGCCGCTTTGGTTTGATCTGGGATCTCCTCATGACGCTCCTCTTACTATTTGCAATTGGGAGTCGCCGTATTCAGACGCATACAATATCTTTTTTGAATATATCATCGTCGAGCATGTCAACAAATCCGTTCAACATTTGCCAGCTCCGCTCCTCGCCTCCACTCCACTCACCTAGACTTGTTGGCATCAACGAATCCTCCCTTCAAAGCTCCCTTGCTGTTGACCTCGTCTCCGTCCATGGTGACAGCGTCCATCTCGAAGTTCTTTGACCACTGGGCCGCGGCCTCCATGTTCTTCGCCAGGAGCTTCTTGCCGAAGACCATGGTCATGGCTGCCTTGACGTCGGGGTTGAACTTCATGCAGCGCTTGATGATGGGAACGACGTCGTTGGAGTCGGGGTAGTCGATCTTGGAGGGGACGCGGAGCTTGGACAAAGGCATGAAGGTGACGCGGCCGAGCTTGTTGTCCTCGAGCTTCTTCATGAGCTTGGCGGCGGTGGCGTCGGTGTCGACGATGACGTGGAAAAGGGCGTTGCCGGCGGCGACCTCCACGGCGGTGCGGAACTTGTCGTCGACGAGGGAGAAGTTCTCCACGATGCTGCCGTAGTATCCCTTGATCTTCTCCTTCTCAACGATCTCGTCGAGCGCGTTCAATCCCATGGCGGTGGCCCTGGGCATGGACTTGCGCAGGTCCGAGTCGGCGCGGGCCTTGGCCTCCTTCTCCTCGGCGATCTTGTCGGCAAGCTCCTCGATGGCGCGCCAACGTTCCCTCCTGTCCTCGGCGTGTTGGTTGCGCTCAGCGGTCTTGTCGATGAGCTGTTGGGAGATCTGCGACGAGCGAAGCGACGAGTTAGTTGAGAATGTTCTTAATGTTCTTAGTGCTCGTCGCCTCGCTCCTCGCAGTGGCGAAATATCGTAGTCCCAGCTCGTCGCTTCGCTCCTCGTAGGCCCTCACCTTGGTGAGGATCTGCTGCTTCTTCTGGACGTCCTGTTCTTGCTGCTTCAGGGTCTTCTCCTCGGTGGAGATGCTCCTGCTGAGGGCTGCGAGGGAGTCCTCGAGGGCTGCGATGGCGGAGTTTTTCTCGGCCATGGTGTCTCCCATCTCGGAGACGGTGGTCTTCAGGAAAGCGTCGCGCTCGGCCTCGGAGGTGAACTGGGCACCGCGGCCCTGGCGGGCGTAGATATTCTTGATCTGCTCGAAGGCGTTGTCCTTCTTGGCAGTGGTCTCGGCGAGGTTCTTCCTGGCGGCCTCGTAGGCGGGCTGGACGGTCTTCTTGAGCTTGTCCTTGGCGGCCTCGATTTCCTTCTCGACCTTACCGAGCTCGACCTTCATCTTCTTCTGGGAGTTGGCGTCGCTGGAGGCGAGGGTCTTGAGCTCTCCGACCTCGAGCTCGAGCTGGGCTCGGCGGGTGACGGTGGCGGTGAGCTCGGCGTCGAGGGACTCGATGTCGGTGGTGCACCTGCGGAGCTGGGCGGTGGACTGCTTCATCTGCCTCTCGATGGAGCGGATCTGGTCGGTCGTCTCCATGGCGGACTCGTGGAGGTCGTTGGTGGCCTCGGCGTCGTCGGAGCGGGCGTGCTCGAGCTCATCGAGGGCCTCGCGGGCGCGGCGGAGTTCCTTGTCGTAAAGGGTGTACTCAAGCGCCCTCCTCTCCCTATCAACCTTCTGGTACGCCGTGAGCTGCGAGGAGCGAAGCGAAGAGTTAGTATAGAATGTTCAATCGTTTAATCAATCGTCAATACTCGTCGCTTCGCTCCTCGCTGGGCTTCGTCCTCTTGTGCCTCACCTCTTCCTTCTCGCTCTCCAACTCGCTCAACCTCGCCTCAATATACGTGATAACCTCGTTGATTTTGGCGCGGTGGTTCTCGTTCTCTCCCATTTGCTTCAATGAGTCGGTGCGCTTTTCGTCGTAGACGGTGGTTCCTGCGACTTCTTTGAGGAGGGAGAGGCGTTCTTCGTCGGTCATCATGCAGAGTGCGTTAACTTTTCCTTGTTGAACGATGTAGTAAGGGTTGGACTTGGAGAAGCCGGCGGACTCGAGGAGGGAGTGGACGTCGTTCTTGTTGACGCGCTTGCGGTTGAGGAAGAACTCATCTTTCTTGAGGCCTATGGTGCGGCGGAGGACGACTTCGTCACCGTCGACGGAGAGGCGACCGTCGGAGTTGTCGAATACGATCTCGCAGAAAGCGGACATGACACTGTGGGGGTGGGGGGGGGTGGGGGCGAGCGAGCGGCGAGCCGGGTTAGAATATAACTTTTTCATAAAATTTCTCCTCTTCCTCCTCCTCACCTCGCTCCCGCTCCCTCATGAAGCATAGCGCTCCTCTCCTCCTGCCTCAGAACCGCGAACTTCGGCGCCAGAAGCGCGAACTGAATGGCGTCGAAGAAGTTGGACTTTCCGGAACCGTTTCGGCCGACGACGGCGTTGTGGCCGGAGGAGAAGGGCTGGGGGGAGGGACGGGTTTTATTGGAAGGAAGGGGGTTAGAGGTGAAGAGCGGGGGCGGGAGATTGGGGGGATTGAGAAGGTGGGGTTTACGCCTTGAAGTTACCCGGTAGGCGATTTTGAATCGCGGGGAACCTTCAGAAACTCATTACTTTGGAGCTCGACTCACCTCGACTTCACCCTGGTTCCTGAAGGAGCGGAAGCCGCTCACGATAACTTGTTTGATATGCATATCTGCGTGCGTTTGAATGGGGGCGTGTTAGTTGTTAGGGTGTAGAAAGCTGGTGGACGAGTTTGAAGGGGGGGGAGGCGTACGGGGGGATGGGGAGGTGGAGTTTGGAGTTTGGAGGGAGAGAGGGAAATTGGGGGGGAGGATTGAGGGGGCTTGTGGGATTATTACGGCCGGGGGAGGCGACGGGGTTGGGTGGCTGTGGCATTATGAAATGACGGGTTTTGGGATCTCGTCGATGTGGGGCTCAGAAACGGCGAGGAGTTGTGCTATAGGGCAATTAGATTTGAACTCTTTGGGCGGAGGCAAAGTCGGCGATTCAATGATTGCACGTGCAAACGTAAGGGTAATGGAGTGTTTTTGCGCCACCTCCATCGATTGAGGGTTAGAGTGGTGATTTGGCTAGGTCACACTCACTGAATACGTCCTGTGTTGTAGAAAATCAGCAGAAACGAATGATCACCAAAAAAATGTCAAAAATCTGGCTCATAATCGTCGATACTCGATTTTTGTCCCTACGCAATCAAAAACACCAACCCTTACATTCCAGTAATAATATGAGCGATGATCAACCTAAAGCAGAGGGAGACGCGATCACCATTCGCGTGAAGGACCAGGTGAGCTCTCTCTGGTCTCGAGCGCCTCTTTCGCGGTCACGCTGTGGTTTTATTTCCCCAAATTTCCCTGATTCTAATTCGTTCGACGTTATTATTTTGTAGACGGGGGAGGAAACTTTCTTTAAAATTAAGAGGAGTACGAAGATGGAGAAGGTGAGGGGTTGGGGGGGGAGGGATGAGGGGGAACAAATGGGGAGAGCCGAGGACGGAGGGAGTTCGGAGTTTTGGGGTGGAGTGGGTGGTTGGGTTGGAGGTTTGAGGTTTTGGGTGTTGTTGGTGGGGTAGTGGGGGGTTGGAATACATTGGGGGGTGTTGAGGGAGGGGAAGAGCTTTGGGATTGATTCGCTCGAAACGGTTTTCTGTGCCGAGTAATCCCTGCTGCTTTTTCCTAACACAGTATTCCCTGCGGTGTGTGCGCACCAACCTTTTACCCCTCCTTTCAGGTCTTCCAGACGTACGCTACAAGGCGAGGCGTCGACTTTAACTCGTTGAGGTTCCTTTTGGACGGAGAGAGGTGAGAATAAAGAATGAGAAAAGTCAATTATTCGTCGCCCACTAAATTCTTACTAATTCGTGTGTGCAGGATCGGACCTGACGAGACCCCCAAGACCCTCGAACTCGACGACCAGGACCAAATTGACTGCATGCTTGAGCAGACCGGAGGGTGCTAATCTAAGTTCCACGAAGTTTGCGTTGATAGTGGTTAGGAGGGAGGGATAAGCGTGTAAATAAATACATGTTTATTTGGAGAATCAAAACGGCGATCTGTATTTGTTTACTACTTCTTGGAGGCTCTGACCTTCTCTGGTTCCGTGTAATCCAAATTCTCAACGTCACTCTTCTCATTCGTCCAATGATCTCCATTCAAACCCACATCAACCGTAACCTTCGTTACATTCCTTCCACACTTCTCTTCATCAACGTAGCAGCGGCAGATCTCGGTGTAGGCTAATGAGGAGAGGCCGTTGGTGGACCAGGTTGAGGAATGTTCGGCTAAGACTTCGTTTTTCATGTGGCATTTCCATTCTTTGTGGCCTCGTAGGAACGTCATCTGGGGGAGCCGAGGAGCGAAAGCGACGAGTTAGAAGAGAGTCAATACAAATAAACGTCGAATCGCTTCTCCGCTTCCTTCCCTCAATGTCGATTGTCGTCGTTCTCACCTTCTCCTGAATATCCATCTCCTCCAAATCCCTTATCCCTCCCTTCTCCTCCACCCCCACCCATTTAATTTTAGTCGTCTCACACCTCTTATTCATCTCATCATCCTCCCCCCCCACCCCCAAAAATTATTAGGATACCCATTTATTTTTTCCATCGATTCCCTCGAGAATGAAACTATCCCACCGAAATACTTCGGATTATTAGAGTATCGATCCCAACATCGAGCTATGTGGATGGGTTGCGTGGGGAGTTTGGAGTAGTATTTTAAGAGATTTTGTGCGGGTAAAAGGTCTACATCGTGGAATATGAACGTGTTGTGACCTAAACTACTCTCTTTAGCTGTGACGACGCGAATCGACGAGCGAATCGACGAGCGAAGCGACGTCACATTAAGGATTGACGTTGACGACTGTTAGAATTAAGTAGCGGTGATAGCGGCTTTCGATTCCGAACTACGTCCTCAACACTAGCCGCTCACGAATATTTATGGAATGTAGAAATTAACGCATTTCAGTGCCCAGTCGAGGAGACTGAGACTCCTTATGAGGAATAGTTTCTCACCTATTTTATAACCGATATTCAGTAATTTACCCCGATTAAATTTCCTCCCATCCTCATTCTGTTCCACCACATAAACATGATAATTTTTGATCTCGCTTGAACCGGCTAAAAAGTTGGAGATGTAAGGGGAGAATTGGGAGAGGTGGGAGGAGCGTTTTTGCTCGAGGTGAAGGTCGCGGAAGGGGACAATTATTGCGACTGAGGTGAGGGGGGAGGGTTTGGATTGTTTGGAGATTGAGGTTGAGGAGGTGGTGGAGGTTGGATTAGGGTCGTCTCTTTTTCTTTTACCGGCGGCAGATGTAGTGGATGCGGAGGGGGTTGCGGTTGAATCAGTTTGTTGGTTGCACTCTTCGATTGTTTTACGACGGGCTCGTTCTGCGGCGAGCTCGGGGTTCTGGGCTTCAGTTAAGGTGGGAGGGTGCCATTGGCGGGCGTTGGTTTTGTGGTGGTAGAAGTAGTGTTTTTGTTGTGATTTGGAGAACTCTTTCGTCCACCCGGGGGGCAGGGGAGTGTCGGAGGACATGGATAGGCTTTTTACGGGAGCAGCGCGAACGTTGGATGGGACCGGGAGTGGAATTAGACGTAGACGGGTTGAAAGTGCCACCGAGACGTTGCTAAATCCATTATCCCTGGATTTCTTTAATCGACGGCTCACCTCTTGTACGTGTAGTAATAGAATTAACAAGAGCAAAAGGTGAAAATCGTTGTCGAGATCGCAGCTAGCTTAGTGTCTATTCCGCAATCACTAAGATAGCAGGAGTTCTAAATTTGTGCGGAAACGATAGATATATACTGAAGGTCAATAGTGCGGATGCGAGTAGAGCTCGAAACGATACGTATTTAGATTGTTCTTCAAATCCTTCCACAAAATTGGCAACTACTCTGGAATCCACCTTCAAACCTCAAAATAATCATCTACGACGCATCTCATCCAAACTTCACACCAGATACCGAATCTTTGAACATATCTGAAATTCTTCACATACCTCAAAAATCATCTTGCTACGTAAATTTATCATAACGCTAGGGCTTTATCTTCACGGCTGCGCTAGACCTGCACTCCTCCAATCCGTCAAATTTCACACACACCCGCTACACGTTCGTTCTTCGTATTAGTAGAGTAGCTGTTCCTGGTTAATTAACCCTTGAATTAGCAGGCGGCGTTGTTGAAAACGCGCGTTGTGTATCATCAAATTACTGAGCGGCCTCGTCACTGAAATCCGGAACTGACGAGTCAAGGTGAGGAATTTAACTGCTGTTATACGACGTGTACACGGCCGAGAAGTTTAGAACCGTTCGTAATCGTATCGCTTGGGGCGAGGGTAACGTGTGCTAGTTTGTGGGAAGACGGAATCGATGTGTGATGGGCGCAATTTCTATCAATTTCTTTTCTAACCCGTCAATCCCATCCCCAGCTCCCTCCTCCTCCTTTAAAAAATCGAGCCCTTACGCAATCGCCTTTTCATCCCGCCCCCCAAACACCCACCTGCACAATGTCAAATACCTCCCGCCCCCGCTCCACCTCAATCTACGTTAACAACCCCTCCGACCTTCTCCCCCTCGTCATCCCCAAATGGGACCTAAAAGTATCCTCCTCCGCCCTAAAAAACAACTCCCTAATCTTCTCCACAATAAAGCAAATCGTTCAAACCCTCTGCCCCTCCATGGAGATATTGGACGTGGATGATTTAGAGATTAGTCAGTTAGGCGGTGGATTGACGAACGTACTTTATTTAGTCAAAGGTACAGAAAACTCCAAAAACGTTAACTGCCTTATCCGCGTAAACGGCTCGGAAGAAAGTGATATCCTCGTTGATCGAAGTATTGAGAATAGGGTTAGTTCTTATTTGAGTAAGAGTGGGATTGCGCCGATTTATTTTGGGAGGTTTACGAATGGGAGGGTTGAGGAGTTTTATGCGGGGAGTTTGCCGTTGGATCCGGGGAGGATGCATCCAGGGAAGGCGCAGTTGGAGGTGAGACATGCATCTCGAAAGGGAGGACCAACGTTAATGTGCGTTCTTGCGTAAAATCTAACACGTAATCCCATCGCACGCAGAATTCCACGGAATGCAAATCGTACACCTGGAGGATCCTCGAGGCGATGTCAAAAATGCACAACCTCTCAATCCCACCCGGAGTCGCCAAAACCGACGGCGAAGCCACCATCTGGGATCAAACCGAGGAATGGATTAAATTGGCGACCGAGAGCTACGTTAAACACGTCGATAAATTTGAGAAGGGTATGGGTGAAGGTGTTTATTCAGAGTTGAAGTTGAAATGGGAGGTGAGAAGTTGCTCAGAGTCTCAGCTCCGATGCTCAAACGTCATATCGTAATGTTCTTACATTCAGCGCGAGACGCCATCGATTACGTCTCACCAACTCCGACTGCTTTCGATCGCTACTAATTTCTAACGTCATTAAATGGTCTATCGTTCTTGCGAACGGTCACTACTCGTTCGTCGACAGGTTTTGAAGAATCATCTTACGAGCGAGCCGAAAAGTAAGGCGGAGAGTTTCTCGAGGGAGGCGGTTTTCTGTCATATGGATTGTCAGAGTTTGAATATTTTAACGAAGCCGGAGGGGGAGGAGGAGGATCCTTGGGCTATTAAGTTGATTGATTTTGAGTATAGGTGAGAAACGTCGATTACACGTTGACGGTTGATTTCGTTGTTAATGATTCTAACGTTCTACGTTCGCAGCTGTTTCAACCCGAGGGCGATTGACCTTGGTAACACTTTCTGCGAAATGTGCGAGTGCAACGACCTCAAACCAGACTGGAACACCCAATACCCAGAAGGCGACGAGGCCAAGTGGATTGTAGAGAAGTACGTCGACTTCCAGAATCCGGGAATGAGGGAGGAAATGGGGGAGGAGTGGGAGGAGTTTATTCAGGGGGTCAGGTGAGATTTTTTTTTAATTGTATCGTTTATTTCGTTTCTAACGGTTTCGAAACGTTGTTTATTTCCGCAGGGTTGAGATCGACAAACACAGTTTACTCAGTCACTTCGGCTGGTGCTTCTGGAGTATAATACAGGACGATGTTAGCGTTATTGACTTCGATTACATGCTCTACGCGAAGATCAGGTGGGGGGGAGCGATGTGGATGTGGGACAGAGTTATGGCGGACATTGAGTAGAGGGAAGTGGGGTTACGAGTTACATAGAGAGAGGGGGAGAGAGAGAGAGAGATTAAGGTGAGTTAGTTGCGCCGTCGAGGCCCTTTTCAAAGTTTTAACGTTCTAGCGTTCTAACATGACTCTCTACGTATTCGCAGAATAAGTAAGAAGTAGGAGAAGACAAAAGTAAGAGAATGTGAACAAAGGCGGTTGCGTGAACAAAAAGGTTTCTGGTCGTGAACAAAAAGGTTTCTGGTCGTTAACAAAAAGTTAAGAAAGCATTTGCAAAAATAATCCATAGTCTACGTTTACTATTTCCACAGTATAATACCCTGCTCGCTTCATTCTTCATCTTCTTCGTCTTCTTCTTTTTCCGCTACTTCTTCAAAACTTAATGCAATCGCTGAACCTGGAATAGCGCAACAGAAAAACGAAGAGTCAGCCAAAATTCCCATAACCCTACTCCTGGTCCCCCCCCC
>BLQM01000085.1:19252-45124 GCA_012489335.1 Triparma laevis f. inornata
TTGATGATGATATATTTAAAATCGAAGAATAAGATCTAGTAAAAACGATTCTCTCGGGCAACCGCTAGAAAAGTGTCACGCAGAGACCGCAGTGGATGCTAAAGCGACGACAATAATGCGACTGCCAGCACATGCCAACCCCCCCGCCAACCTCAACGCCTCGAAACTCCATCTCACCTTTTCCGTATTGCTTTCAATTGGCTCAGGGGTGGGGCTTATCTGAACCAAACCCCTCTGCTCAAGCTCGCTAGTAAACCCGGTCTTGTCGATGCCCAAATCTGGCATCTCCATTCCCGGAACATACTCCCTGATCCTCCCATCCCCTTCGATGACAACTAAGCCTTCAATGTGATCAGCTGAGAAGGAATGGCGAGCGAAGCGACGAGTTAGTGGTGCAGGAAAGCGAATTTTATCGCCTTGCTCCTCGTTGTTGTCGCTTCGTCCTCGCTAAATATCACTCCACCTCAACTTCTTCTCACCTTTCCGTTCAGCTTGCGACGAGGACAAGTAGCGTTGGACTTCGTGGAAGTTGTGGGAGTCGATGAGGTGGAGGTCGTAGGTTTGAGGAGAGGTGAAGTGGTCGAGAGCGAGGAGGAGGAATGCGAAGGTGAGAATAGTGGTTATGGCTTGGAATGGCTGCGGAGTTGGTCGCGGAAAATGGACGAGGGGCGAGGGTGTCAGAAAAGATAGAATACGCGATTGTGGGTAACGTGAAGGGGATGGTGGGCGGGAGAACGTGTGTGAGTGCCCCAACGTACGCACCTTGTTCATCGTAAGGCGCGGTGGTATAAGTAAAACGATATGGAAATCCACAAAATGCTGATTGGCATCGACCGGAAAAAATGACATCGATTCTTCTCTCCCCCCGCACAATGTCCTTACTCATCGCCTTTCTTTTGCGGTTACTAAACACATTCTGCGCCAGAGACGCTTCAGGAGACCTCACCATCGGCCTTACAAAATTAAATAATGCAACATCATTCTCAACGGTTACGAATCCCGATCTTGACTCTCCTCTCTCCTCACCCGCAACCCTCCGAGGGTCCGAGGCGACGCATGTGCCTATTCTGACTTCTGACAACGGTCATAAGGCATTGCATCTCGATTACGAGTCGAACGTTTTCGTGTATGTAAGTTTTGATGAACCTTCCTCGTTTGGTTCTCCAATTACTCCCCATCGTCCAATATTATCGTAAGCTTTTGCGAAGCTGCGACGAGCGGCAAGAGTTTGAAACAAATAGCGAAGAAACGATGCCGATGGAGACTGGCCATTCTCAGCTCGTCTATTTGCTCCTTGTAATTTCTCAACTATCTCGTTGAGGATGTGGCCCATTACAACATCAACCCTAACTCGTCACTCATCCCCCCACCCAAACCCCCATCTCCACCGTAGTTCTACGCCTCGAAAACCTACCCCGCCTCAACCTCCCACGCCCTCTCTTTCGTTCAAACGTACTCCAAAACCTCCTCCCTCCCAAACCTAAACCTCTACCGCGTCGACTGTGATTCCCCCCTCTCCCAATTCCTCTGCTTCGAAGAGTCCATCACCGCCTTCCCTTCTTTTATATATTTTAAAGGAGACGATGAAGGAGTCCAGTGGCTGCCTAAGAAGCAGGGTTTTGATGGAAAACTTTACGAGCAGGGGTTTGAGAGTGTTTTTATGGTTGATTTCATTAAAGAGGTGAGAAGTGAGAAGCTGCGAGGAGCGAAGCGACGAGATGGTAATGCGTCGTTTCGCTATTATAGATCAATTGCGCAAGCAGCATAAGTCTACGCTACTTTTGTCGCTTCTCAGTTCTAATGCGTTATCACCAATCGTCACTCCACTCGCTTCGTTCGTCGCAGGAGTTGATTCAGGTGAGCACGCGCACAAATATTCATGTAAATCACAATTCATCTAACACAAACAATCGATTTAAAGCCAAAATGTACACCCTCTACCCTCTCATCCTGTTCAGCGTCCTCTCGTGAACTCCTCGAATCTTACACTTCCTCAAAAAACAATAATCTCACTGCAATATTCACCTCAACGCTTCAATCAATTGACGATCTCCGTTCAAGGCGTTTCGAGGAGATGAGAGACAGTGAGGAAAACCTTTGGACGAGAGTGGAGCTGAGGGAGATGGAGAGGAAGGGTAGGTTGATATTGAGCACGTACGATTTTAATAAAATCTTAAAACACGATTTCTCTTAAAAATCCTCCGCTTAATTCTTCGTTACATCCCCAACTCACTTAAATCCTACTCCCCTTCACTCCCACATCCTAATAGTTGTTCTTAAACAACGCAAATTGCTCCTTCTGTAACACCAACTGCTTCTTCGCAATCGCATCGCTCGCCTGCTTCACCTTCTCCTCAAGCGCCTTCTTATCTTTAATCGCCTGTTTGTGGTCCGCGATCACGCCCTGCTTCGCCGCGATTCTTGCCAGAGCGGCTTCTTTGGCGGTCATGATTTCCTTTTCGAGGTTCTTCTTGGCTTCCACGGCGGCTTTGGCGGCTTTTTTTTCGGCTAGCGTCTGCTCGAGAGTTGATAGTGTTAATATATTTAACGAAAACGTACGAAGTTACGAAAAGCGAAGCGACGAGCTTGGTTTTCGAATTTCGTGGTCGTAGTTCAGCTACGCTAATAACTTCAGTGCCCACGTGCACGGCGCTTTCTTTCGCTACGCTCGTCGTGCCTCACAGTATAAGTCGTAATGTACTCCACCTCCGCCTGCTTGACCGGCGTCTTGCACAGCGGACTGGTTCGGCCGAAGTAACCGCACAAAGGGTTGACGTTGAAAGGACCATAGTAGTTCTTGGTTCCGTCGTAGCGAGGGCCTCCGAATTCAGGACGGACGGGACGGAGGTCTTCGCCTTGGAAGATTACCTGAAGAGAAGCGATGGGTTAGTAGAAATGTATTCGCAATAGGGTTATGCAATCGTCATTGCCACTGCACGCACCTTCTTTGTAAACTCGGCCTTGTCGGGAATATTCTGCCCAAACGCAATCAAACAAGCCGCCATTTCTCCTTGGCGGGCCGCAATGTTCAGGAAAGGGTTAGGGTATCTTTTGAGGACATCATCGGTGCAGGTGCCGAGTTCGTAGTTGAGAAGCCTGCGCTGCGTTGCGGCGAGGGGGCTGTACTCAGCGTTCTCGTTTGCGGTATTGACGGACTGAACCATCAGCACGGTGTTAGAATTGTCCAAAATGTTCGAAATGAAACCAAAGTAG
Source organism: Triparma laevis f. inornata (assembly GCA_012489335.1). Taxonomy (NCBI): domain Eukaryota; class Bolidophyceae; order Parmales; family Triparmaceae; genus Triparma; species Triparma laevis. The sequence goes on from BLQM01000085.1 coordinate 22,466, forward strand.
TACCTCAATAATGGCAATGATAGCCGTGACGGCGAAGATGGCAAGGAGTGAAGTTAACGTGAGCTGTGGGAGTGACGACAAAAATGGCGGGGGTTTTGTTAGGCGGAGTGTTGGGGAGTTATAAATTCGCGATTACTATTATCGTAAATAGATGACTTTGAAGGGGGACAATAACAATGCTGCCGATTCCGCGCCGGTCGTTATTGATTGTTGTGGAATTGATGATTTCCGCGCATCGCAGTCACTGGCAAGCACATTTTTGGATGTAGATATTGTCTGAAAGTGGCATCGTTTATGTTTTGTGCGATGTTGTACCTTGTTCATGTTTCTGTAGGTGAATGTCAATTTTTGTTCCTGAAAACTCGGAAATCACTTCCCAGCAGAATCATTGAAAGCAGAATCACCACGATCGAAATGGAGAAGGTGAGATACACTTACGTGCCTAGATGACTTATGTGTACTCATAAATGAAACTCGGTCCCGCTAATTCGAGCGTAATTTCATCCATTTCCACGCACGGATATGCTCGGATCGGATAGCCTCATTGTCGTTGAAAGCTCCTCCATAAAAAATTACCCGCCGCCCTCCCAATAGTATCCTTGGAAATAAAGGCAAATGCCAATGAGCAACTTCTAAAATACCTCCCTTAATATCTTCCGCGTTATCTTAATCCAAACTGTTACCCCATTTCCATAACCTCCCTCGATCCTTATTCCAAAGTCAACCAACCCATTATCTTTTCAATCCATTAACAACTCGATCCTAAATCCCGCAGAAAACCAAGATCATAGCTGCCATTGTTCTGACCCTCGGCCTCGCCTTTGTGGCGTTCCTCGGTGTCACCTTCAGCCAAGGCGAAGTCTCCTATGAGGTACAGGGTCGTCGAGGAGCGAAGCGACGAGTTTGGAATGGGAGAATTAAGGTCGCGTTATTAGGCGAAGAGACTTGGCGAGAAGATTAACGTAAACGTCGCTTTCATCGCTTTCAACGCTTTATCGCTACGCAATTCTAACACGTCGTCGCTACACTCGTCACCATCACAGAAGACCATGCCAAACTCCGAGTTGTTCTTTACTGCTGACGAGCGCGCATTGATGATGCCGCATGAAATCGAGGAGATTGACGAAAGGCATTTAAGTTGCAGTAAGGTGCGAAGTCGAGGAGCGAAGCGACGTGCTTTGTTAATTCGGTTTTTATGAGACAGAGCAACATAGTCGTAGCGACAGTCTCAATATTGTTGCTATTTTCATCGCTAATCATTTTTCACACATACACGCTCGCTTCGCTCGTTGCTCGCCTATTTACAGGCCCTTGTCACACAGTGCCGCACGAAAAAATATAATTTCAAGAAGCTCTTAGTTGATAAAGAGAAGACGATCGAAACCTGCTTCGATTTCTGCACCAGGCCGATTGAGAAATTCGACAATACGCTACACTACGAAAGCAAGATTCGCGAAAACATTAACAAAGCTAACGCGTACAAAGCGTTCAATAGTGAGAGCGAATTGGGATTATTGAAACGAAAAAGAATATAAAATTCTCACACCTTCGCTCTCTCGCTTCTCACTTTTCTTCAGGCATGCAAACATCTATCAACCATAACCTCCGCTTCGTCCCCTACTACGCACCTAACAAAAGCCACAAAAGCCACAAAAGCCAAAATAACAATTACCACCACGGCTCCAGTCCCCCCAATCCTTACTGAATATTCCCCCATCTATGTTAGGGTTCGGAGGGGAATTTGGCACGCTCCCTCTCGGTAGGCATTTAAGAACACACGTAAGAAACTAAGAAAAACAACATAATCACATCAACAACAGTAAGAACAAAAATCCAAAATCTTCTTTATTTTTTCGCAGCCATAGTCTTCCATAAATCATACTACCTATAACGTCGTACTCCATCTCAATAATACCCCCCCTCATAATCACATTAATACTATCTACATCTGCCACGCTTTCTCCCACATATGTACTCCCACACCTTCCCCCTTCTCAATCCACCTCCTAAACTCCTCTTCTCCCCCGTCATTCTTAACCCCATGAAAAACCTCCTTTCCCAATTTAAACACATCGTCATCATTCCTGAATAAACGTGTTATAAGACCAGGACCTGTTGATTGTATTGTTTCGTGGGGGGTAACAGCTAAAGCGTTACTCATTTGTAAATTATCAGAAGGTGAAAGGTACGAAGAAAGAAATGAAGTTGAATTTGAAAGGGAGGAACGGTTAGTGTACCATTTTTCACATTCCTTAAGTGCTATTAGAATTTTAGGTGATTTTTGGGGAGATGATATAAAACCATTATTTATTTCACCTGATAAACTTGTATTTGAATAACAGAACGTTAAGTTTTGGAAAGGTAAAAGAAACGATAAATTGCCGGAGAGAGGAACGTAATCGCAGTCGAGATAAATACCACCGTAATTGTATAATAAAAAATAACGTAGACAATCAGATTTAACTCCGTAGTTTAGATTTGAGGAGAGTAAAGAGGAGAGCCATGGAGGGAGGGAGGGGAGGTTTGATGGAGTCCAGAGGTGCGTTTTTAGGAGAGGGTTGAGGTCGGACCAACGTTGGAGGGTTTGGGTGTGGTGGGGGGGAAGGGGGGGTATTTAACCAGATGAAGTGGAGAATGCACTGAGATGGAAAAGGTTAGTGTGGTGGATAAAGGGCGGGGGGGAGAAAAAATGAGGTGGGGAAAGGAGCAAAAGCGCGATCGACGAAGCATGACGGGATTGTGCCAAAATCTCACCTCTCCGCCCTCTATGTCCATTCAAGTTTCAGCAACTGAATCTAATTAATTATGAAGCTCACCAAGTTGTTTTAATTCTCTCTGAGATGTCTCACACGCGAAAGAATATATGACGATTTAATTCATGTAAAATATCTGAGATCAAGCGAATCTAAAACTATGAAAATCCACCCTCTCGCACTCTCCCTACTCGCCCTCGTGGCGAACCAAGCTTCAGGGTTCACTTTATCTCTCGCTGGTCTTCGTCCTAGCACGCAACTACACGGTGGTAAGTTTTTTGAGTCGATTCATCGCATCCGACCTCGTCGGCTCTCGCTTCGATGTCGTCAAATCATTATTCCAACGTCGATTTACTCTTTCGCGGTATCCTACCTCGCAAAATATACTCTCTTAAATTCCACCAGCGTCAAAATTTCACTCTCTTCTCTTTTCCTTCCTCGTCTTTAATCGATGACTCACCCTCCCCGTCCCCATAGTCTCGAAACGCGCCGTAAAAAAAGCCAACAAAGAGCTTCAACAACTTTCCGCCCCCCTTGACCGTCCCGGCGATAAGCCTTCAAAGGACGAAAACGAAGGCACCAGTAAAGTTTTAGTCGACGAAGATACTGGTTTACGGTAAGCCCTCCTCCTCTCCTCCTCCACATCCTCAATCTAACATCTCTTCAAATCTCTCCTAAAAAAAATAAACAGTATGATCTCAGAAGGTCGTGCAGTAATGGACATAACCACCTCTCAACCCGTAATCCTCTCAAAACTAGGTCCAGAATATCGTTTAGCTGAATTCTCACCTTCCGTACCAGATGAAATCAGAAGTAAAATGAGAGTAGAAGGTAGTTCAGTTGATTCAATAATACTTAAATTTGAGTCAACTTTACCACCTAACGGTTCAACATCCAAAGAAATATGTAACCCAACCTCCCTCGATTTCGTCCTCTCAAACCGTGATCTTCTCTCCCCCAAATTCAAAAAGATCCTAACCCGGTTAAAACTTAAAGCACAGAGTTTAGGGGATGTAGAGAAAGCGAAGAGGTTGAGGTGGATTAGGAATTGTTATTTGGTTTTGGAGAATAAGGTTAGTAGTCCTTTTAGGCAGATTATTTTGGATAGGGAAGTTGAGATAGGTAAGATGGCCAATATATTTCGAGGGGCGTCTTTCGCTAATTGATTTTTTAACACCGATATTCACGGCAGGTCCTAACTTCTCGAATCTGGATCTAAAAGGTTACGTAGGACGTCACCCCTACGAACGTAACGCATCCTGGATAGTCCTACAAGCAATGCGAATAGTCTGGGAAAAGAAAACCCGTGATTCGAATTACTACGAAACTACAAAAAGAAACGGAAAAAATACTATGCAGTTTTTAAGTACGGGTGATCCTAATAGGTTCAATGTTGATAGTGATCGTAAATTTTATAATTATGAGGATACGACTAGGATGTGCGCGTGGGCGCAGAAAATGAGTACGGTTTTTAGTGAGGAGATGGGGGAGGGGTTGTTGCCGGAGTTTAGGTTTGTGGATGTGGCGATGGGGATTGAGAGTGGTACGGAAGTTCGAGGGTATGCTTTTGAATTTTGTGAGAAGGAAGGTGAGATCATGTCTTACATATATGCCGTAGACGTGAAACTATCTACTAACACGTTAAATCTTTTCAGGTATTGATATTAACGATTTAAAAGAAGGTGTAACACGTCTCGCAATCCAACTCGATAACATGCAACCTGATCCTTACGGTAAATTCGCGAGACTTGTTATGGACCTCAGGGACGCTCTTTACGCGGGTTCGAGGGATCCGTTGGAGATTTATGATGAGTATTTGTATAAGAAGGATGGGAAGGGATGGTTTGAGACTTATAGTTTTGAGAAGGAGGATATGAGGTGAGCTGAACTTTGTTGAAACTTTTCTTAATAGATGATATTGAATGCAGATACAATATCATATCATTTTGTGTCATAACCCTAACAGACAATTCTAACCTACCCCCCCCCCCCCTCCTCCCCCAGCATGCTCCGTTTCCTTGAGAATGAAGTTGACGTTAAAGAGGGCGGTTTGGGACCCATGGACGAGGTTCTTCGGCAGTTTGGCTTCGGAGGAATCGTCGACGCCGTAAGCAAGAAGGGCGACGCTCGACAGAAGGATCTAGGATGGCTCGACAGCCTCGGAGAAGACGACGAGAGAACCCTGGAGAGAGGAAGAGGGGGTTACATCGAAAACGAAGAAGCAGAATCGAAGGCGGGGATCGAAGAATTCGGAGGAGACGATGAAGACGGCATCATCATTCCTGATCAGCATGCTGCGGAGGATATCGACGTTTAAGGTTGAAAGGTTAAGAATAATAAGAAGATTTAATAATGGTAATTTTATCTTAAAAAATATTTTACATATTTTACATGTCTTTACTTTACACCGCGTCAAGCCTAAGCCCGTTTTTGCTCGCGTCCATGGGATTCCCGAACTGAAGTTCAATCGAACCCTTACCTATTCCCATTCCTATCGATAGATCGCGTTCAATTGAGTTAATTCGGCGGCTTGCGCATGCGCAGAAGCAGGTTATGAGCGCGAGCAGGGTGACGATTGCGGGGAGTAAAATTGAGGTTAGGCATGATTGGGAAGTGACGGGGGTGCAGATTGAGGAAATCGTGCTTTGGGAAGAATCGTGGATCTCGGCGTCGTGGGGATCGTAGACGGTTGGAGAGGAGGTTGGAGAGGAGGTTGGAGAGGAGGTTGGTGAGGAGGTTGGTGAGTAGGTGGGGAAGATTGAGAAGTCGCTTGTTGTAGGCGATGTGGTTTGGGACTTCGTCGTCGGCGATGATGTGGGCGGCATCGTTGGAGATAAAGTAGTAGGGCTCTTTGTTGGAGCATTGGTAGGATTTTTAGTAGGAGCTATGGTAGGAACCCTCGTGGGAGACTCCGTTCGAAGATCAGGGCATTCGAAATAAGAAGTTCTAAGTCTTGCACTCAACTGCGCCTCGTAAAGGGAGTACGGGAAAACGTGGAGTCCTGGTGATTCATGCACTCCTCCGCCTTCAATTAAGTCGGTGACAATGCCGATCCCGAAGTTCCGAGCGCCAGGCGGGGAGTCAACCCGCATGCCCGTGTTTCCGCTAGCGACATTGTCAGCTGAACACTGCGAAGTGAAAATTGGCGATAATTTGTTAGAAATGTGTGACAATGATAGTGATGTTGCTGCTTCGTTTAAATCTATTAGCGCAAAATAATTACGATCGTAAATATCGTTATCTCAGATCGTCGCTTCGCTCCTCGTTGTGCCTCGCCTCTCCGTTCCAGAAGACGTTTTCTGCCCCTGACCACCCATGTCCACTTCCACTATTTCCTCGGTCCCAAATTCTCGTAAGGCCTCCAACCCACGTGTCCCACAAAGTGCCAGTTGCATATCGCATATGAGGGCCGATGTCGTTGTGAGTGTCCACACTCCTCCCGCCAGTGAAAACGTTGGGACCGGCTACCTTACTGCCCTGGACAAAATCGTGTCTCCCTCCTCTTGTGTGGCAGTCCTGCGAGGAGTGTAGCGAGTCGCATGAAATTCGGCGTTAAATTATTAGAAATGCATTCCGATGATAGTGACGACGCTGTTGCGATTGAAGCTACTAGTGCAAAGAATTTAGATCGTAAATATCGTACTCCCAGCTCGTCGCTTCGCTCCTCGCAGTTTCTCGCCTTCATTAAGTTAAGCTCCCCGTTGATGTGGAAGGAGTAGCGCCTGCCTCCGGTGATGATCGAGGCGGGATCGTAGCTCCAGACGTCAATTGCAGTGCTGAATTTGGTTTCATAACCGAAGTACACGCAGCTTTGGGCAAAGCCCCAACATTCAACGTCCTTTACCCAACTGTTCTCCGCCTCTTCGAATTTGATGGCGCGCCATGCATGGTCTTCGTCGCTCTCCTCTTCTCCTTCATTGTAAATGGACTGGAGCTTGATATTCTCGAAACCCACTTCACTAACCCGACCGAGTCCAGACCAGGCAACTTTGTAAACGCTTCCACCGTTGAATTCGTCTTGGATCGGGTGAACTGTCGGGTTGTCAACGACGACACTGTTGGAACCGACATCGACAGACACAATAATTCGCTCCCACTTTAGAATGTAACTGCCTGCTTCCCACTGGCTACAGTCTGGTTCGTCGCAGTCCGGGATGGAGTCCATTCCGATGCTGCCAGATTTGTAATCGTGTTAGAATTACGCATTGAAGATAATTTTCACTCCTCGCTGCCTTACCTGGTTATCCACTCGGCACTAGCACTCCTCTCGATTCTAATTACGTCGCCTTCTTCAAAACCTGAGGCGTCTACAACCCTAACAGTTGTCGTTCCAACGGGAAGATACCCATCAACTATCGCCTGCCTCGTCCCTCCAACTTCCGATAAGCTAGCGCCGGTTCCTACGCTAAAGAGAACGTCTCCGCTCGTCCTACTGGTGGATAGTATGGTCGTAAACTCTCTCCCACTACCTCTAATGACGATGTTCGATTTTCCTATGTGGAGCTGAGTAGCGACGTTGAAGACTCCTGCTCCGAACAGCAATGCGCCTGCGACGAGCGTAGCGAAAAGCAGCGAGCGAAGCGAGGGTATTAGTAGTGGCGATAGCGAGACTCGTCTCTTCGCTCATCATGGAGACTCATTGTGACCGTAATTGTCAAATTCCCAGCTCGTTGCTTTGCTCCTCACTGCTTCTCACCTCCTTCTTCTGGCATGGCGTCAATGGCACTTTGAATCCTTGCAGTGTCATCAGAATCATCAGAGGATGCTTCGATGGTCGTCACGACTGCTCTGATTGGGAGCTCCACTTCTCCAGAGTGATAGCCAGACATTGAGAAGTCAGGGATTTTGTTGCCGTTCTTGTCACTAGCGTACTCCAAAGAGATGCTCCCATCAATCAAACACTCAGCGGTTACAAACTGCGACTGGTGCGACGGTTTTGTGTATCCGGTAGTTGCATCTACTGACGATGTGAAGTCAACGTTCAAGTCCAAATCGGACAAAAACGTCCGCTTGATTGAGCATGAACCGTCACAAGCCGACATGCAACCGAAATCGTCGTCTCCAGCTATTCGGATTGCGGCGTACTTTAGAGATCCGTCAGTGACCGAGGCCTGGGCGGTTTGAAGGTAGGAGAGCAGTTCCATCTGAAGCGTATCGCCTTCCGTGGAAACTCCACCATTCATCAGAACGCCAAGCATTTCCGTACCTTCTGCTCCACCGGATTCGGGCCCAACGTAGTAGTCAGCGTCGGTGATGTCCCCAGCTCCGTCTCTCACGCCTAGGCCCCACACCACCACTTTCACATCAGCTGCGTTACCAATGTCACCAGCTACGGCTCTGAGGATCGCCTCCGTCGATTCTTCCAAAGCCGAAGATAATGGAATGAAGAGGACTGCGGTAACGTACGCCCTGGTGCAGCTTCCTGCGCTCCCGCCAACGCCGATTTGGACGTCGTCGCTGCACGTCGACGTTGAGATTTCAGAGCCAAACACTTTAGTGAGCTTGTAGCACGTTAAGGCGTAGGAGGTGGACGTTCCGAAGTCGACTTCGGCGGTGTCTGTAATTCCTGAGGGGACGATGGCTTCGTTAATCATCTCCTCTGAGTTGTTCAAGAGTTCGATTCTGACATTCTCCAACGCTTTGCCAAGGGCGAAGATTCTTATCTTGCCGACCTTCGCTCCACCTTCGCCCAAGTCCACGATGAAATCGCAATACTCGTAGTTGACGCTCTTTTTGAGGAAGACTTCACTGCCGACGTTTAAATCTGAGTCGATCAAGTGGCTAGGCGAGTTCCAGCTGGATTTGCCGGTTAAGCGCGACTTGACGCTGCTGTCTAAACTGCGACGAGCGAAGCGACGAGTTAGTAGAATGTTCTTAATGCGAGAAGCGAGAGCGATAAATTCTCGTCGCTTCGCTCCTCGTTGTCGTCGTTCGCTCCTCGCAGCGTTTTACCTCCTCCATCGCGTGTTACCATCAATTTCAAAGGTTCCGGGGGTAAGGGAGATTGCGTTGTTGCTCAAGGTCTGGGTTTCGAGAGTTTGGGACGGTGCCACTCCATCAACAAAGATCTCGACTTCGTTCCACCTTTCGACGCACCAAGAAGAGGACTGAACGGGAGTGAATTTGATGTAACGCGCCGTGTTTGAGCAGTCTGGGGTTTTTTGGCAAGTTCGTGACGTTGATGGTTTTGCGTAGGGTCTTCCCCCCCAATTTCGCCTCTCGCAGTTGCTGTCTCCCACGGCCTCAGAATTCTCGCTGTTGAAACAAACCACTGGCCTTTCGATGCTGTAGCTGGGTGTGTTGCAAGTCGTTGTGCACTGCGCCACTTCCTCCCATGGGTCGTAATTCCACACAAAGTTCTCCGCGGTTGACCTGACAATTTCTGGCAGGACGATGCGGAAAGAACGATTGAGGACTCCGCCACGAAACCACCTGCCTGGCCGTTGCGTCTCTTTCCAAATGGTTGCGTCAGTGTCATCCTGCACTAGGTAGTGGCCGTTCCTTATCCTGACCTTGTCTCCGTCAATCATTCCAATCTCGTAGAGTTCCCTGATATCGTTTTGGGTCGCGTGGCCGAAGCACGGTTCGGAGGGGGAGTAGCTGCCTAAAGCTGCGACGTGCGAAGCGAGTCGCATGAAGATCGGCGTGACAAGTTAGAATTAGGTGAGGGTGAAGATGAATTACGACAGTATTTATGTATTCCCAGCTCGTCACTTCGCTCCTCGCTGTGTCTCACCTACGCTCACGTGTTGACCTACGAATTTGCTGCTATCAGAAGAGGCGATTGGAATCTCCCCCGGCGTAGTCTCCCCAATGGTGAAGTAGAAGGGAAAGTCGGCGTGGTCGTCTTCTCCGACGCCATTGAAGAAGCCTGTAAATACGTTCTGAGAAGATGCAGAATTTCCGATGAAGAGTCTTACAGTTTTGTCCTTGGTTTCGGTCTCGAAAGAAACGCTAGCACCAGAGGGTAGTTCGTGCAGGTGTCCTGTACCGTCTGTCTCAATGGCTCGGACAATGGGGAGATTGGGCTGCGTCAAGGGCAGGATGCTCTCGAACCCTTCCGTGCCCGGAGTCAGGCGGATTAGGATGGTGTCTGTACGATCATCTTGTTTCAAAATTTTTAAAGCAACGACGCTGTCGTCGTAACTGTCGTTGTCTAGTGGGAGGCGCTCGATACTATGGTTGGGTTAGATTTGTTGAGCGTGGATGGTTGAAGCTCCTCGCAGGAACTCAACTCACCTCTTGATGGAATTCGCATCAGCGTCGACCTTCCCGTCCTGAATCGGTTCAATAACATGAACAAACAGCGATTTGAGAGGATCAGACTCCCTCTTCGTTTGAGCGGGTATGGGTTGTGATGCGTCGTTTTTTGCGTGCTTGTGAGCGTAGTATCCTTGCTTGTGCCTGATGTTGGGGGAGAGAACATCCATGTCACAGCCGCTGAAGCCTGGACGGCGGCTATCCTCGTACTGCGATGAGAAAGTATGTTAACGAATTAGAAATACGGGGGCGGTGATAATGGCGTCGAATCACTGAATAGCTACAAGCGCAGCCTTACATAACGAACGGAATTGATTCGTTACCAGCTCGAAGCTTCGCTCCTCGCAGTTTCTTACCTCGCGGAGGTTGTGAGGAACCTGCCCACTCAGTAGTTCTGAAGTTGAGTCGTTATCCTCATAAAAAGTTGGGTGAGGAATTCCCCAAACCTTGGTAGTGGGCAGTTTATTGTCGCACCGAAGGATGGGACCAGTGAACTCACTGCAGTCAGCCTCAAAATCGATAGTGTAGGGTGTAGTCTGGGATTCGATCGAAGCTGTTTTACGATCTTCAAAGACCTCAAACCATTGAGGGTCATCGTTCGAAAAACCGTAACTGCAAGTAGGGTCAGGCTTCGGGTCAGCGTCAGGGTTGTTAGTGATGTCGTTAACGTTGTTGCCGAATTTAATGAAATTATCAGTTTGCGTATCACCATGAAGAACGTACTCATGCTGTTCTCCTCCAATAACCCTGAAAATGTCAATGGTGTAAGGGTGATTCGGGTCGTGGGTGTTGTGGAAGGAGAGGCGGGAGTACCCTCCAGGTTGAGTGTAGGGGTAGTACGAGCGATATCCATCGCTTTCAACAACTGATATTTTTAGGGAGGGAATGTCGTGGTAGCTGACTATGTCGCCGCCCTTGACGACCCAGTCTGAGGGGGTTGGAGGAGGGGGAGGGGGGAGTTAGTTAAGAATAAATGTCCCGTCGCGAACGATCCGAACAGATTCTCACCTCCTCCTTCACCATCAGGATTAGTAATAGGAGAAAGCGACACACTCAACGATCCGACGTGTTGGTTTTCTCCGTCAATCGTATTGGGCACTTGACTGTCTCTATTAACCGTAACCGTATTCCAACTATACGTCAAACTATTCAAATTTCTCAACCTATTCCTCACATAATGAGGATTATCAAAAACACTCCGACCAAAAACTGTCAACTGAATCATATTAACAGCTCTAGGAGCATGCTGGTATGTTCCAAGATGGTATGCTTCAAAGTTAAGTTGAGATGCGGAGAAATCTGAACTACTTCGAAGAGCAGCATGTCCGTATCCTAGATAAATCTGTGAGCTATCGGATTTCGTGACTGGGTGTAGCGGGTCTAGAGAGTACGCGTTGTTGTCACCGTTACTTGGACACTCGTTATTGTCTGGGGTGGAGAGTTGGAAGACCTTGGCGAGTCCTTCTTCTTGTAGTATCCTTTTCCTAGTGAAGGAGGCAAGGGAGGAAACGATACTTTCGGATTTATCTTCATCTGGAATTTCCTGCGACAAGCGTAGCGAGCCGAGGAGCGAAGCGACAAGTAAGTAATTAAATGCTTTTAAGTCTACGACCACGTCGCTTAGCTTATTTTCTTACATCAAAATACTCAAAAATACTCGTGCTCATTTCGTAACTAGATTTCTGCGGTAAATAAGCGTAATTAAACGACTCAAGAACTGAGCCGTCACGTACAAGCTGATGTTTCAAAATATTCCCAAGATAATCAATGCAGAATTCAGGAAATTCATCTCCAGTTGTGGGAGGAAGGACTTTTGAGATATCTAATACTTTAGGACAATCAAGTAATAAATTACTCTGAACAGTTTTCCACATCGGCGTAATCGCCCCACCTTGTGATACGGGGAGGAAGTATTTTATGGTGTTCCTGAAGAGGTTAATATCTATATTGTTTTTGACATCAATACCGGCTGATGAATCAAGGGTTGTGAAGCATGATGTGCATGATTTAACGTTGTTGTATTCATCAAGAGGTACATAATCAAGTTCATGGCTAGTACCGAGCACGGACGAGTTAGAATTACTAAAATAAAGTCTCAAGTCAAATCCCTACTCACCTAGGCCCATTATAATGACTACTCAATGAGCATCCAGCCATACTCCCAGCACCTCCATCATTACTAAATCTCTCACATTCAAGGGGATCCATAATATAATGAGTATTATAAACTCTCAAAACCCAATTAGGTTTAACATTAGCTAACTCATTCAAAAGTGTTAAAGCTATAACAGCATAACCTTCAGTATTAACATTATTTTCATTATATTTATTGCTAAATGCGGTGATTATTGATTTAAAGGTTGGAATTTGAGAGGCAGATAGACAACCGCCTAACCATATACCTACTGATTCAGTTGCCCAGGTGTAGGTTTGACCGTTTAGGTTGAAAGATTTGTTTGAATTTGGAGCGCCTGCGCCTGGGTACTTCGTCTGTAATTTATGTTAGATTTGATAAATTAAAGGAATTTACCTCGACGTAGTGCTAACAAAATTCATTTCTCTCACCTTCGTATATCTAACAATAACATCCTTTCCTTCAGCACTAACAGCTTCAACGTCGGTATACAAGAATTCATTATTAACATTATCAAAACGAGTAGAAGTATGGACTTCAGTAAGAGCTAAAGGATCAGATTCAGACCAGGACCAGAGAGTATCGGGGACATCTGGATTAGTGCTGTAATCTATGGCAGGTGAGTAGGATAATGATGTACAACGAGTGGGAGATTGTAAGGGGAGGAAGTTTAGGAGATTAGAAAGAGAGAGGGTAGATGTTAAGAGAGATTCATCGTAGACGGTTGGGAGGGATTTTATATCATTAACGATGCTGGCAGAGGCCGGCGTGGGCAGACAAGATAAAATAATTAAGAGGAGAAGGGGGTAGAGGTTGTTGAGGAATTTGAGGGGGGTGCGGCTTTGGGGTTTCATGGTGGATGGGTGACGACTATTCGATTGGTGATGCGTTATTAGGAGAATAACCGTCTTAGGATTTTTGCTGCCCAAAGATTTCTTCCTTTGAAACGAGGATCAGTTTGGGGCTTCGAAAAGATTGAATTGTTCGGGGAAATAGGACGAGAAAGGAAAGACAGAGAAATATAAGGATTGCACGTTCGAGTTAGTCGATTGCTCCGCGGACGACAGTGTCACAAGATTAAAGCATATCTGGGCATGAGCGCCGATGGAGAAGGAGGAGTAGGGAACAAGCATTGAAGGTTTGGGTTTGACGGCAATGATACTCCGAAAACGCACCACGACAATGTTAGTATTATTGCATCATTCGATGTTGCGAATGATGGTTGGGAGGATGATTCGGTGGCAGGCGGAGTGGGCGGGGATGGGGTATCTGCTAGGAGAACCTGGAGCAGGTAAAGGATAGAGGGAGTGGAATGGGATAAGGAGGGAAGATTATACGGACGTGTGGGATAGCAGGTTGTCAATATAAGACTGGCCACTCGCAAGTTATGAATACACATAAGGCTGCGAAGCACGGGATCAATGTGGTCTTGTTTTCATACGATCAAGATAATTGCGACTACGAAGCACAGATAGCAGGCGACCTCAAACGACACAATCGATATATTCACGACATGGATGTCGTTTGACATTAGCGCGATTCGTGCAGCAACAAAACAATGCAAGCAAGCGACGTCAAAATACACAAACGAAATGTTCACAACATTGGCGTCGTTTGGCACCATTGCGATTTATGCGATTTCAAAACGAAGCATGCAGGCAACCTCAAACAACACAAACAAAATATTCACAACATTGGTGTCATCTGGCACCAACGCGATTCATGCAACCACAAAACCAAGCAAGCGAGCGACCTCAAAGCACACAAAAACGAAAACACTAAACCCACCACCAACCCTTGAAAAATGTACAGCCCCCCAAAATAGGCTCAGTCCTTCAGACCCCCCCCTGCCTCTTGGTGATCAATCTTTTCCCGCTCCCAAAAACTGGGTGGAACATGCAGAATTGGAGACTATGGTTACGGTAGAGAAGTTCCCGTCAATTAAGAACAAACTATAACTTTTAAATTAAAATTCACTCTACGAGAGGCTGCTCTCGTTACTTTTTGCTTACTTGCCTATGGTTAAGGTTAACCAGCGTTCAGCGGCTTATAAATAATTCTTAAATCTTAAATTCCGAGAGTTGGATCCAAGGTTGGCTTGAAATCGCCTGATCAATCATTCACCTAAATCATATGGCTGACTTGCTTAGTGCTCAGCTGCCTATTAATGTCAAAATCCTCTTGGCCTCCTTTGATTCCTGCGTCATCAAACGAGAAACCCTTTTCGGTAGATAAGACGGCATTCATGGTAGCTTCTTCCTTCGCCCTCGATTTCTTTTGGCGAATTATGAACATCACCATGACTAGGACAATTAGAACGATTCCACCAGTGGCACCGCCGATGAGCATTATCATGCTTCCCTCCTTATCTTCCTCCTCGTCATCATCGATATTAGTAGGTTCCCCGTCAACGAGGCTGTCCTCTCCATCGTCTTCGGGGGGCGCCGTGGGATTAGGGTCCTTGCACGAATCGGCCCAGTCTCCCAAGTTTCCGCAGATGAAGATAGTGCTGTTGACGCACGATACTTCGCAGCAGTCTCCGCCATCAAATCCGCACTGCTCGTTGTTGTTCTTTTGATCGCAATTTCCGTTCCCGATGAAGTAATCCTCGCAGTTGAGTATGATCGCGGTCTCCTCCTGGTACTCCTTCGTACTCGGGTCCATACAATGGAAGTTGTTACCCTCGCAGGCGTAGTTAGTGGAGTCCTCGCACGTCTCCGAGCAGCAATCGCCACCATCAAATCCGCACTCCTCTGTGTTATACTCACAATGGTCGCAGTGCCCGTCGCCGACCCAGCTCCGGTTCTCGACGAAGCAGTTAGGGTAGTCGTTAGTAACTTGTTCAAATTCACCGTCGCACACAATGCTCACGGTCTCATCCCTGAAGCCACCGGTCTTTAAGGAAATGCTCCAAATGGCCGACGCAGGTGGGCTAGACTCACTAGCCGCAGTGGAAGCCCAAGTCATGACGGTACCGTCCTTCTTGGTGTTGATGATCTTCCACTGATCGCCCACTTTCTTGAGCTCAGCGCCGTTGTACTGGTTGTAGAAAAACTCGCCGTCTTGGCTGGTCCAACCCCAACTGCTGCTGTCCGACGCTAGGAGATAAATTCTGTTGAGCCAGCTCTGCGAATCAATTCCCGTGACGGTGAAAGCGTCACACAAGCTGATCGGCGTCACCGTGTCACCACTGGAGGAGCATGTGTTAGAATGGTGAAGGTGGAGGAGGCCACCGTCATGGCCGACATCGTAATCTCACCTGTTGGGGTTGTTGACTGAGTGGGCGTGCCCAACACTGTTAAATCCTCCGCTGTTTTCTTCCTCTTCCTCGGCAATCGACGGGTCTTTGCATTCGTAGCCATTGCTTCCGCAGACGTAGTCTCCGGGCGTGCAGCTCTTCTCGCAACAGTCGCCTCCATCGTAGCCGCATTCTTCGGTGTTGAACTTTCCGGCTTTGTCGCAGAAACCATCGCCAATGCTGTTTGTGTTGCTGACGTCGCAGCTAAGCTCTAATTTGGTCTCGGAGTCGCAGATGCCGCACGTCTTTTCGCACTTTTGCTCAAAGGCACCGCCCGCAGCAAACAATGTGAAACACTCGGTGCTGGTGAAAAGGTCACACGTGTCCCAGTCATCCTCGCAAACGTTGCTAACGGTGCAATCTCCGCCATCGAACTTGTGTTCTTCGGGGGTAAAGGGGGGGGGGGTTAGGGGATGTATCTTGAGGGAGAGGGTTCGGGGGAGAGGGCGACGAAGACAACAAGCGGACTCACCTTCGCAATTGAAATTAACACAGTACGCCCCATCATCGCACGAGCCGTCGCCTATCCAAAGGGTGAAGCCCAGAGCATCAGCACCGTCGCAGTCTAGGACAGTGTTCTGTTCCACGGCCTCCTCTTCAAGTTCGACGTAATCCTCGTCCTTGCAGTCAAAGCCGACGACGCCGCAAAGGTCGCCTGCGCAGGAACTGGCGCAGCAGTCCCCACCATCGTAGTTGCAAGCTTTTGTGTTGTACAGACCATCATGGTCGCAGTAGCCGTCGTTGACGTAGCCAGGAAACTGCACGAGGCAGTTCGGCAAGTCACTCTGCTCCGGGTCGATGCAGTGGAAGCCAGCAACGCCGCACTCGAAGGTCGAGTCTACGCAAGTTTCAAGACAACAGTCTCCCCCGTCGAAATTCTGCGCAGCATTGTTGTGGAAGTGGTCTGCGTCGCACCAACCGTCGCCGATGTACTCTGCAAAGATACACCCGCCCGAAATGTACTCGGTGATCTCCGTTACGTACTGATCGTCGCAATTGCTCAAGCAAGACAGCGTTAGGAATGCGGGGTTGCACGCCTCGTACGCAGTCAGGTCACAGTCGTCGACACATGTTCCAGCGGCCTCCCACTCAAGGTCGAAGTCCTGGTTACCCTCGTCGATGGTCGGGGTGGACAAATCCTCGTTGCAGAAGAATGTTGACATGACGAAACTCTCGATGTCCGCCATGTCAGACTCTTCGCATGTACTCGTGCAGTTATCTGCTTCCAAGGTCGCGGTTGAGCACTGCTCGACCGCACTAAGCAGAACGTCTGGCTCGCAGCTGCTCGTGCAACTCGGTTGCTCCAAGTTCTGCTCATCTGTGCAATCGTCGCCGTCGAACTCAAACGCAGCACAGTTGAAATAAACACCGTACGAGCCGTCATCACAAGCTCCGTCCCCAACCCATCCCATTGCCATCGCTTCATCGGCGCATAAGCCAACGCAGTCGTAAACTAAGCAGTCTTCGTCATATAGTTCGTAGTCATCATTGCCATCGTCAAGGCTGCAGTCACCCTTGTCAAACTCGTAGGCCTCACAGTTGAAGTTCGTCCCCCAGTTTCCGGAGTCGCAAAACCCGTCTCCAAGCCAGTTGCTAAACCCATCCGCGCAATTGTCATTACAGTCTAATAGAACGCACGCGCCGTCGTCACTGTGGCAATCACCATCGTCATATCCAGCATCGGCACAGTTCAAGTTGGGACCTCCATTGACTCCGTCGTCGCAAATACCGTCCCCAAACCTGTCGATGAAGAGGTAAGCGACGCATTCTCCACCACAGTCGGTTCGGGAGCAGCTGTTAGTTGTCGGGGCTGCGGTGGCAATCTCGGTCGGAGTTTGCGTAGGCGCCAACGTAAGCGTGGAGTAATCGTAAACGCAAAGGATTGACTCCTCCGTTCCATGGGCAGCCGCCAAGGTATCGCCGCCGTTGATGGTAGTAGCTTCCCAAGAGTTCTCGCTGGGATAATCACCGGCAAAGGTTTTGACGAGATAGCAGCCAGGCAAGAAATAGAGGGTGACGGTAAGTTGGCTCTCGCCATTCTCGACAGCCTGGCCGGAGTGCACCGCGGCGTTAGTTTCAGAGTCAAGGATGATTAAGTAGGCTCCATTCCAGCCGTCCCCATAACTGTCGTACAGTTGGAATGTAACAGCAAGCGCATCGGGGTTGTTGGCAATATCGTCGCCGTCGTTCTCGTCGCTGCTGTTCTCACTGCTTTCCTCGTCGATGACTTCTTTATTTTCTCCAAAGCAAATCTGGGCGACTCTTCCAGCACTCTCGTAAGTCAAGACGTTGCCTTCAGGGTCATGGATCTCCCACGACACCTCCTCGGGATAACTGCCATCAGACGCTAGGATATTGTAACAGCCTTCGGAAGGTTCGCCAATGCATTCGTCGTGCTGGTATCCACTGTTGAACGTCAAGCCAGAGAGGACCTCCTCTCCGGATGTAGAAGTGATAGATAGAGCAGCTCTATTCCAGCCGTCGCCGAAAGAGTCAAATAGAAGTGTCTTGTATCCGCAATCGTCTTCACCAGAGTCAGAGGGGGCAGCATCACCGAAGCAAATTTCCTCTGTCACGTCGGCGTCCGCAGATAATACGACGTCACCACTGGGGTCAAGAATTTTCCACGAGACCTCGCTCGGGTAGTCTCCTCCAGTGGCCATTACATGATAGCACTGGTCATCCGGCTCGCCGATGCACTGGAAGTACTGGCGACCATCAGTAAATGTCAGGTCAGAAATGACGCCCGAAATCGAGAAAACAGCAGAATTCCTACCATCCCCGTAACCGTCCATCAAGACGACCTTGTAGCCGCATTCACCGTCGTCCTCGTGCGAGTCGTAGTCGCTACCAAAGCAACGGATCTTGCAATCCTCGGCACCCGCTGCAGGCAGGCCGTCCGTGTTGCAGTCGGAGGGGACAGCACGACCGGAGCATGGCTCACAGAAACCGCTGGACCCGTAGTCGTAGTTGCAAAAGTTGGTTCCTGCGAGCGATGTGAGCTGTGTTAGTTGATGTGGAGATAGCAAAAACGAGAAGAACATATTAATCCGCGCTCACCATCTTCGCATCCGCAACCCGCGTTGTAATGGGAATAGTAATCACTAGAGTAATCGTCGGAGTAATCTGAGTAGTCGACGTAGTCGACGTAGTCAGAGTAATCACTGAAGTTCTCAGAGTCCCAGTCGCTGTAATGGAAATCCTCCGAGTGGTAATCCGAGTAGTCGACGGAGTAGTCACTGGAGTCGCTGTAATGGACCTCCGAGTGGTAATCCGAGTAGTCGTAATCCGAGGACTCGCCTTCGGACCCGCCTTCGTTGTCATTCATGTTGTTGATGACTTCACATACAGGGTCGAACGATGGGTCACAGGCGCAGCTTCCCGCTAGATTCATGTATTGCACTACCTCGTCACTGCAATCTGTTAGGGTAGAGCAACTCGCGAATGATGCAAAATCGTCGCATTCGCCCACCATTGTGCTCATGCAGTTATTCCAGTTGTTCGTCATACAAATCGAAAGTTCGGTGGAGAGGGCCGAGACATCGCCGAGGAAAAGGCACATGTTGTGGGAGGTAGGATCGGCGCAGCAGTCGGCCCTCATGTGAAGGTGGTCCGTGACAAACTGGTCGCAGTTGGGGCCCTCGAGACACTCCGCAAGCGGCTGCCAATTGTCGCAGCCGGGGTCGGTGCCATCTTGGGGTACAAGAGAGGCGCAGGTGGGGTTGTTCTCGAGGCAGACTACGAAGTCCTCTTCGGAGGGGAAGGGACTGACCTCGTCACGCTCACCATGTCCATCGTATTCGCTACTGTAGTCAGGCACGCCCTCGCCCTCGCCATCAAGCTTCCTTGCCCTTTCCGCCATTTTAACGGCTTGAAACTTCCTAGCCATCTTTTTCCTGAGTTTTTTCGAACTGTACTGGGCGGAATGGGCTTCTTCGAGTCTGCGATCACCACATTCGCCGCAAGTCTTATCGCAATTTCCGTAATATTGCGTGTCCTTGTTCGTTAGGTGGGAAACGCAATAACTTTTATGCCTTTCGCACCAACTGTCGCTCTTCTCGTTTTCGCACCTAGAGGTGAACGAAAACTTCTCCAGATTGAACAGATCGAGCTGTAGGCAGCCGTTCTTCAGAGAACCAACTCCCGTTTGGCACTTACTCCCCCATAAGATGAGTTGCTCAAAGACTTCGCCATAGATGGGGACTTCAAAAGGCCCAACGGTCAAAGAGTCGGCACCAATTGTGGCCGTCACCTTTTGGCCTCCTTCGTAGCTGAAGTCGAAGGACGGGGTGTCACTGGCAGGTGCGACGCTCGAAGACGCGGCCGCAAAGTTGGTGAGGCAAAAGTCCTTGGAGCTTGTCTGCTGACTCTCTACTAACGACGCGCCACTAGCCTTGGTGATCTTCCACGAAATCTCGTTGGCGTAGCTGCCACCACTAGCTTGAGCTTCGAAACAACCGTCCGGGATGCACAAACTCTGTGTGGCCTCCCGTCCATTCGCGATGGTCAAATCCGAATATAGTTTCACGTTGTTCTCCTTATTAGTCAAACTAAACTTGTTTCCGTTCCAGCCATCCCCGTACGAGTCCTTCATAGTCAAAGTGTACGCAACCTTGCCTTGGCTGCACGAAGAGAGCTTTCTGCTGCGCTCTTCCGTGATCTCGTTGAGTTTCGCGGTGGTGATCTTCTTATCGATCACACTCAGCTTTGCGTGCGCACCGGTCCTCTTGAACTTCCTCGTGGTCTCTTGTTTTGAGGGAACTCGCAGCTCCTCCACAGCAGTCTTCTTCGAGGTCTCTTTCGCCGACTTTTCAAAGGTGGGGTGGGCATTTAGTAGCCTCTTGTTGAAAGTAGCCTTCCCGAGGCGCCTGCTGCCCTCACAGTCTCGGCTAAGCTTAAACGTGCCTTCATTGGTTGAAGACAGCTCAGCTTCCGTGGCGGCGGCAATCCTAACGACGAACTCGAGGTCGTTTTCGTCGAGCACATGCTCCATTCCGTACAGGATCTCTTCGAGGTTGTCAACCGTGTACGCGCCCGAGTTCGGCACAGAGCAATCCGTCACGCCAGTGCTCTCGCACTTGGTGAGACGCTTGACAAAGCGAGGGTGCGCCTCGTCGCAGTGAGACGACGGGCAGTTCAAAGCCACAATTTGCAGCTGGACGGTATCCACTTCCTTCTTGGCTAGCGAGGTCTCGTTAAACTGCCAGAAGGCCTTGTGCGACCTGTCCCACGTGATAGAGAGGGGGGACGAGATATCGTAGCATTCGTTGTCAGTGGGACTGTCGATGAGGCCGGTGAAGGGAGAGTGGGCCATCAGGGAGAAGGTCTCGGAGGTGTCGTCCACCTCGAAATCCCTCTCCCAGAAAAGCTCAATCTTGAACTTGTCGCAGTGCTCAAAGGTCTCGTATTGACCATTGCAGGCGCTCGAAAAGCACTGAGAGATGCGCTCGTCAAAGGGGACGTCCCAGTCGAAACCGCACGGATGAAGTTTCGTGCACGTAGACAAGTCTCCTTTCCACTCCCAGATCTGCAACGAGCGTAGCGAGTCGCAAGAAGATTGGCATTAATGAGTTAGAATTACGTATCGGTGATGGTGACATCGATATCAAGACTGAAGCTACTAGCGTAGATGAATTGCGCCCGTAATTGTCGTATTCGCAGCTCGTCGCTTCGCTCCTCGCGGCTTCTCACCTCCAAATGAGTTCCGTTGGTGAAGACATCGTCGTTCTGCAGAGTAGCGATGACCTTCTGGCTCCCTGTAACGAGCGCCGTGTCGAGGTCGTGGATCGCGAAGCGGACAGGTATGGAGGTTTGAATCCCATCGCTCTCCCAGGTCCCGAAGTGCTCGCCTCCGCCCGGAGACAGAATCTCGATCCTTTGATGAGAAGGGTGCTCTTCTAACCAGCCCGGAGAAGATAGCTGGCGCCGGGACCCCTCGCTTGAGTGTTTTTCGTTGAACCTCAGCGTGATCTCCGGCTGAATCTGGACAAAGGACCTGGCCGCGATTCCTTCAAGCTCGCCGCCAAGGAAACTGGCGGCCTTGTCCAAGCCAAAATCCATACTCAATTCAAAGTCGACACGGAAGTAAGGTTTGGCAAGCAAGTCGAAGGAGATCGGCTCCTTGCCCGACTTGTAGTTACGCTCCTGAGAGAAGGAGAACGGAGTCCCAGTTTTATATTCTCTCCACGGCTGGCCCTTGCTAGTTTTGAATCCGGTGTGGAAGTCTGCGTGGCTGCTGGCTTTGAGAGTGGCGGAAAAGCACTCGCCTCCGCCGCAGGCGCAGCAAGCGGCGGTCGCCTTCTTTCCGTCCGTGCCGGTGAGGTAACTTTTGTAACGCACCAGCCATGGTTGCTCGCGTAAGAATTGTCGGCGTAGTCTTTGCAAGTGTTGCCTTGACTGTCGACCCAGTTGAGGGGTGCGTCGTTGCCGCCTCCGCCCTTAAGCCCAGTGATTGAAGACTCAACTCCGAAGCTCACGGCGTAGCCGAACCTGCGACGAGCGTATGGAGGAGCAGCGAGCAAAGCGAGCGTGTTAGTGGTGGAGATAACGAACATGTAATTGTAGTATTCCCAGCTCGTTCTCGTGGTGCCTCACCTGACTAATCCGTAGAGGAACTTGCCGATTAATTTCGTGTTTTCGTCATCTTTACCTCCCCCCGCAGGTGCTGCAAGCGTCGGTCGCCTTCTTGCCGCCCGTGCCGGTGAGGTAACTTTTGGTCCCGCACCAAGAGTTGTCAGCGTAGTCTTCGCACGTGTTGCCTTGACTGTCGACCCAGTTGAGAGGTGCGTCTTTTTTATGTGCTCCCCCTTTCCTCCTGTCGCACCAGGCCCTCCCTTTTTTCGTGAATAGGTAGACGGGGTTGAAGTACTGCGATGATCTAGTATACCCATCAGAACGACGGCAATCTGCCTCGGGGGTAACTCCAAACTTCCACTGAAGGAAGGTCGAAGTCGACTCCTTCAAACGGAGGGTTGATAGCGAGGTCAATGTTCATAGAGGACTGGCCGCCAATGCCAATGTCATATTTGTTCTGCACCACCTCCGCGTAAAAGCGCATTTGATAAAACCTACAGCCGTTTGGTTTGTGAGGAGGGCACCTCAACCCGGCACTTCCGCCGAGCTCCACTTCGACTTTTACGTAGCCTCCGAGGAACCCCCAGCAGTCCACGCACGAGACTGAGGTAGGGGAGGAGGGGAGAGGGGGGGGGGTGTTG
>BLQM01000085.1:64826-80703 GCA_012489335.1 Triparma laevis f. inornata
TGGAAGAAGGAGTGGGGGGAGGGTGAACACGGTTGGGGGGGAAGGCGTGGGAGGAGAGGGGATTGGGGCGTTGTTATGAGAGGGGGGTGATGTGTGGCGACGGGGTAAAATATATGCGCGTAATTATAGGAAATACAACACACAATTGTGGGCCGGATATTGTGTAGGGGATGCGTGGGGTAAGTGAAGAGCAGCGATTTGTGTGCAATAGAACTCGAATCAGGTTTTAATTGGGGTCGGGTCGGCTATACACACTTGTTGTCATGTAGAATCTCAGATATCCTCCATTCCGTAACGCAATCCCTCAAAACATGTCCAAACCTCCGTAGCTCCGACGGTTAAACTCCTCCAAACCTTCTCACTTACATCTATTGAGTTGTGTCATGTTCCTCGCACTCGTCTTCATCGTGACTCCTTGCAGCATCTGAATTATGTCATCTGGGATAATATTAGCTGCTGCCATGGCCGAGATGTGTAGAAATGTGGAGTGGGGTAGTGAGCTGAAATCTCTCGCTGAAGGATCCTCAGATCATGCTGCGAAATGGAAAGACATGGGGAGGGTTTTTTTAAGGGGGGGGGGGGTTGGGATTGGGGTGGGGGGCGGTTAGATGAGGTGTAGGTGGTTGCGGGTAGGGCGTTGGGGGGGGATTTCGGTGCGTTGGTAATGAATTATAATGATAAGGTACTTTTGGGAGGGTTTCACGGAGCAGGGCAGGTCCTAGCAAACGTCCACTAGCAGTAAAAATATATAAACTCCTAAAAACACATTTCATCTAAAACCAACTTCCCTTCCTCCTCCTCTACTTCTCAACCTTTAACAATCCATTATCAATAAGCATTCTAATCTTCGGCCCCCACTTCCCGTCCTGCATGTACTTCCCCATCCTTCCTGGAAGAGCGCATTCTTGGAGTACGCGTTGCATTTCGGGATCCATTAAAATTGAGGATAGTTCTGTTGGGGAGAGGGGGGGGGGTTAAACGTAAATTGTGGGGGAGTAGAAGGAGATATATGATGATGACGGCCGTCGCACCTTGGTTTGCGACAATTTCGTCAACTTTCTTTTTGTTTGCTGCTGTTTCATCCCAGCCTGTCTCACGAAAAGTAGCGAACGGCGAAGGGGGGGCGCGGACGATTATGATAAGGGTTAGAATAATCACGTTTGAGAAACGTTGAAGAATCCGATCCATTTCACTCTCTCACCTACTTCCCCGTTCCTCTTACGATCCTCTTCCCTCTTAATAGCCTCCTCCGCCAACGGTCCAACCGCCGGTCCCATAACTCCCTGCTGCTGTTCAAACGTACTCCTATCCCCCGAACTCGAATTAATATCCCCCTCCTTCTTCTCCTTCTTCTCTCCAATCTCATTAAAATGATTCCCCATAACCCCCGCGAATTCTGTTATGAAGTCTTCTATATCCTTTTGACCTTTGTACTTTTTTTGAGCCATTTCAGGGTTTGATTTCATGTCTTCGATGGCTTGCATGAATCGAGGGTTTTGGAGACCGATTTGTAGACGTGGGTTTTTGGCTGTGAGAGGGAAAGAACGATGAAGTGTTAACGACGTTAGAAGCGCTATCATGGCGAGGAGCGAAGCGACGAGGCCGAGCGAAGTGAGGATATGTAGGCGGGTTGACACGAATATACGACGAGCAGAAAAATCTTCGCGAAATATATACTCCTCGCAGCAAAATTGTTCGCTACTACACGCTCAGATGTTGTACAAAATCGATCGCATTCGCTCCTCAACGATGATGTTCTCGTACCTATTCTCTCAAACAAACTCTCCGTAGCCCACTCCTTCTTCTTCTCCGGATTCATAATATTCCTCTTCATACTCTCCTGAACTTCATCTATAACCAGACTACTCTTCTTACTAACCTCTTTCTTCGTAATCGTAGGTATCATTTCACCTGAGGGGGATAATTCGAAAACGGGATCTTCTTCTGGCTCTGGTTTTTTATCTGGTTTCTTGGTTTTCTTCTTTCCTTTGGGTTTATCGAAGAAACCGCCTTTTAAACCACCGCCGAATTTCTTTGTTTTCTTTTTTTCTAATTTTGCTTTTTTGGCGTCTAACGAACGACGCGTAGCGACGAGCGAAGCAAGCGCGAGCAAGCGTGTTAATAATTGACATTGAGAACACGATGAGCAAGCGACGGAATTGAGCCGAATAACGAGCGGAATGTCGCATTCTAAGAGTTCGTTCCTTCGACGATGTTTCTCACCTTCTGCTTTCTTGGCTTTTGCGGCGTCGGCCATCATTTGCTCCATTAGAGTTGGACCGGTGTCGACTTCCTTTAAGGGTTTTAAGGTGTTAGTAGAACGTAAAAAGAGCCGTGGTTTTGTACGTTACTTTTTAAAAGATTTTTGATTCATCGATTCACAATGTACGATGAACTTAAAATTCATTTGATTATTAAACTCACCTCAACCACCTCTTTAACCTCCTCTTTAGCCAATTCCTTCAACTTCAAACCCTCTTCCAATATAGAAGGTGGGGCGTCGTCATCGTCGTTGTCGGAGTCGGAGTCGGAGGAGATCATTATTATCTTCTTGGAGGGGGGAGCGGAGGAGGAGGGAGGGGCGGAGGAGCTGCTGTTCAACATGGAGGTTAGCTTGGAAGGTCCGGTGGTGATGGGGACGTCAAGAAAGTTTGACATTGTCGATTTAGGGGTTTGGGTGCTCTGGTATTGCGTAGGGGAGGTGATATTGGATTTTAGTAAAATCCTTGGACCTTGATAATTTTGGACTTTTGGAATAGGTGTGCTCCCTGATTAGCTGGTCAAGATCAGTTCGCTAGCAAGCTGCATCCAATCGTCATCATAATCGTGCTCGGTCAAATCCAAGCTCTAATTTAACTGTCGTTTTCATAGAGTGCTCTCGCATTTAGTGTGCTCTCATTGCGCAAAATCGACCACGCACTCGAACCCCCTCAACCTATGAACCTGAGAATGTCCACCGTCCTCCCAGCCCTCTTCGAATCCCTCCACCCAACTCTTCTCCCACCCATAATCCCGAAAATCACCAATACCGAAATAATCCTTGAGACCGGTTACGCTCCCTCCCAAAACCGTGACGTCTTCACTCTCTCCGACTACACGTCAATAAACATCGTAGGATTGGGGAAAGCGAGCCTGTCAAGTTTAATGCCTTTCGCGACTGAATTAACGTCGTTGAAAAATCGAGGATCCGACGTGCCGTCGAACCTTAACCTCCTCTGCGTATCTAAACTTGACACGTCTTCACCTGAACACATCTCAGCTTTAACAAACGTAAACTGTAAAATTCTCTACGGAGATCATCCTACCCCCTCCGAAAAATCCGTAACCGCGGCCCGAACCGTGCAAACCTTAACCTCTTCTCCCTCCTCCCTAAACCTAATCTTCATCTCCGGCGGTACCTCATCTCTCTGTTCCCTCCCTTCAATCTCCCTCCCTCTCTACAAATCAATAACAACTAAACTCGTAACCTCCTCCCACTCAATTCAATCAATAAACTCCCTCCGTTCTCTCCTAGATACCTTCAAATCCGGTGGTTTATCATCTTCAATCCCTTCGAGTTCTACATTAAAAACGTACGTTATTAGTGATGTTGTTGATGATGATATTAGATATATTGGTAGTGGACCTACGATGTTTCAGGAAAGGGATAAGGAGAGAGCTTTGGAGGTATGGAAGACTTTAAAAGACGAGTGTAGGTACGAATTTGAATGAAGGCGCGAATTGAGAAAAGAACGTGCTCGATGATGATATATCCAAGACGGTTCAAAATCTGATCAAAACGACTCCCAATTGCGAACAGTATGAGGAGCATCGTGCAGAGAACCCAGACTGAACTAAATCGGTAGTAATAATGCGACTGAGAGCACCATCAACGGCACCGCTTCATTTTCCACGCTCCTAACAGCCTCTAACTCCACGCAAACATCGCACGCCCGATCGCTCAACGACTTCAGTGAGTCAGAGGTTGAAGAGGTTGAAGATGTTTTGAAGATTCAAGAAGATGATTATGGAATTTGGGAAGGCTATAATGAACCAATTATTATTTCTCGTAATAGTGATGCTGTTATTCAAGCTAGCTCAATATTGAAAATGTCACTACCGCACTTGAATGTTAACGCGGATCTTGATCCTTTCGAAGGTTCAGCTGATTCTGTTATTAACAAAATAATCGACTCCGCTCTAAAAAACGGTCCAGGAGTTTACGTAAAAGGCGGAGAGAGTACCGTTGAATTTGACGTGAATAGTGGAGGAAAAGGTGGTCGTAACATGGAAATGACGTTAATAGGAGCTATAAAACTAAATAAAATGAAATTGAATAATGTTAGTATAGCGTGTTATGGGACTGATGGGAATGATGGACCGACGGACGCGGCGGGGGCGATGTGGTGGGGGGGAGGGGTGGAGGGGGGGAGGAGAGTCTGGGGAGGCATGATAGTTATTTTTTTGGGAGGGGAGGGGGAGGGGGGAGTTGATTTTTACGGAGGGGGGGACGAATTTGGCGGATTTAGTCGTTGTTATTGTTGAGAAATGAGAAAATTTGTTTTGATTTGCATTAAAGATTATTTTTCATTTCATTTTGTTGGCCTAGAATTAGATTAACGACGAGTCAGATTTACTGTCTGAGAGTAAATCGGTTGACGAGCGCCTACTCATAGTTCCCGTCGTATTCCCACCCATAACTAAACTCTGAGACTGTGACGAGCGTAGCGAGGAGCCGAGGACGAAGTCCAAGGAGCGAAGCGACGAGTTAGTATAATGTGATTTCTACAGCTCGTCTCTTCGCTCCTCGCAGTAACTCGCAGAATTAACGCGTTCTACCCCAATCCCCAAATCCCAAATCCCCTCGTCGCATTCGCTTCTCGCTACATCTCACCTCCTCCTCCCTAAACTTCTCCCCCTTCATCTCCACCCCAAACTTCTTCCTCTTCCCCTCCTCCCCCTTCTTCCTCTTCATCTCCACCTCCGACATAACCCCTCCACTCGCCAACAAAATCCCCAACCATCCAAACCCACTAATATTATGCCCTTTAAACAATAAACTCAATAGAACAGAAAATATTTTCCTCGTAGTAGTAATAGTTGTACACATTAAAGGATCGAAATTAGCAATAGCATAAAATATAAAACTCTGCCCCATAGCCGAGCAAGCAGCGAAACGTAATATCGCAATTTTAACTTCCTTCTCCGTTGATATAAACTCCAAACCTTTCGTTAATTCTCCTAAAATAATACACATAAAAAACGCAACTCCACTCATGCTTAAATTCGTGTATAACATGAATTGATAAGGTGTAACACTGCTCCGAGCGAAGCGAGTCCCATTAAGATTGACATTAACGAGTTAGAATTGCGTAGCGGTGATACTGGCGTCGATATATATACGCGTCGCTACTAGCGCAGTCGAATAATGAACTTAATTAAGCGTTGCCAGCGAGGAGCGAAGCGACGAGTTCACAGACAACACGTCTCTACGATGGAGCCTCATAACGAACGGAATTAACGCGTTCCCAGCTCGTTGCGTTCGCTCCGAGACTGCGTCTCACCTCCTCCCAACAGCTTTCATATCTTCTTTAAGTGATTTCTGTATCCCTCCCGTTAATCCATCACAAGCTAAACTCCCTAAAATAAAAATTAAACCAGAAGAAGTTGTCGTCGACGTTGATGTTTTAGAGGATGTTGATAATCCTACTATTAAAGTTCCAAGTATTATTGTCCCAACTCGAATATATTCTCTAACGCTATACTCCGCTCTTCCTAACATAACGCTTCCAAGCATAACAGGCGCCATTTTTGCACTTTTACATAATGTAGCGATTGGAAAGGAGAGGCCGGAGATAAGGGAGAGGGAGGTTAGGGTTTTGGAGAGGACTTGGGTTAAACCGGAGACGAAGAAGGAGGTGTAGGGGAGGGGGAGAGGGGGGGGGTGGGGGTTGGGGGGGGGGCGTGGGAGGGGAGGGAGGTGGGGAGGGAGGGGTTTGAGGGTTGGAGCTGGGGAGGAGAATACGAAGAGTTAGTATAAAGTGTTTATTCTAGTTGTCGTCGCTTTCGCGTAACTCCAATGTTTCCTCTCACAATCAAATTCTTCCCATTCTTCTGAAAATAAGGCAAAGCAGCGCCAACAGCTCCAACTAGAACGCAAGCACTCGCTTCAATCAACTGCAAAAACCAAGGAGTCGTAAACTTAGCGCCGGAGGAGGAAGTGTAGGAAGTTATATCTTCTTGGAGGGAGCCGTAGTAGATGAAGGAGAACCAAATTCCGATTACGGCTATGAGAAGTTTAACCGTGCTCGTAGAACTTCGGGAGGTGGAGGGAGAAGGCATTGCGCAAAGCAAAATTTGATCGAATCGATTCCGCTGATTGATTTCCAATTTTAACAATTATTTCGATATTTTTCAGGACTATACGACTATCAGTGGTTTTAAATATTGCAGGAGAATAGGTGACTTGAATTTCACACTTGATAGGCGCGTTTCAGAGAGCTTGGCAACGATAAGGGAAAAATCCTGATAACATTTTGCAACTTTGCGAATCGTCTGTGCGCCTTCAATTCGCTACGCGACTCATCGCCAACTTCCCTTTCTGCCTAGATTCTCCTACAGCGTCTACTTTCTGAACCATAACCTAGCCTCCCGCTCGGATCTATCTTTTCTCACCTCCTTTGAGAATTGCCACGCGCGCATCGCAAGACCTTCACCATGCTGTCCTCCCTCCCTTCCCGCTCCCTCCGCCGCTTTCTCCCCAGTCCCCTCTCCACGTCTCGCTCTTACTCGGCCTCTCAAACGTTGAACGTGAAGAAAGACTTCGTTCCTAGGTGAGTTTAATTATCTTCGGCTGTTCCGTTCTAAATTGCTCAAATCTAAAAACCACTATTCGACTATTACCCCTCCATTTGCCTCAACCACAATTACTAACGCCGCCATTGCAGCACCCTGGTTCTCCTCCGACACGGTGAGTCCGTGTGGAACTCTCAGAACCTCTACACTGGCTGGTGCGACGTCCCCTTAACCTCCAAAGGCGAGATCGAAGGTGAGAAATGATCCATCAGCCTCGTTGCTCTCAGAGCTCCGAAAACCTCGTCGACGTTCGCACCTTCGCATTACGAATACATTCTAACCAAATTTCCTCCCTCCGCTCCTCCGCCTCGCTAACGCTCTCAACTCCTCTAGCCCGCACCGCCGGTCGTCTCCTCTACGAAAACGGTTTCGCCTTCGACACCTGCCACACCTCCCTCCTAAAACGCGCCTCCTTCACCGCCAACATGGCCCTAAACACCGCCAACCAGCACTTCGTGAATGTTCAGAAAACTTTTAAATTGAATGAGAGGCATTATGGGAGGTTGCAGGGGTATAATAAAGATGAAGGTGAGATTTTTTTAGGATTGGGAAGCGACACATGGAGAGACGCCACGAGACGCTACGAGACGCTACTCTACCATACCCTACCATACTTACTAACACACGCTCCCCCCCCTCGCCCAGCCTACCACGAGCTCAACATCGACCGTGAGCTCCTAATGAGAATGCGTCGAACCTGGAATACTGCTCCTCCAAAGATGGAGGACGAACATCCTTATTGGCACGGGAAGGTGAGAAAATGAAGAGGAGCGACGCGAAGAGCTATAATAATAACCATAAACTTACTCGTCGCTTCGCTCGCTGCAGGATCGCCGCTACCAAAACCTAACCGAAGATGAACTCAATTCCTCCCGAGGAGAATCCCTCCTAACAACCTCGTTAAGGTGCATGGATTATTTTCAGGAACAAATTATGCCTGATTTAGCTTTAGGCAAGTGTATCTTGGTCGTGAGTCACGCGAATTCTTTGAGGTCGATTATTAAGGTTTTGGACTCGATTTCTAATGAGGCTATTAAGGTTATGTCCGTTCCTACGGGGATTCCTATGATATACAGGTTGGATGAGAATAACGTACCGATACCGCCGAACCGATTGCATGAGTATGGGGTGGAACCGATTGGGTATACTTGGGGGGATGAGAGAGGGTTGGGAGGATTTAGGGGGACTTATTTGGGGGATACGGAGAGGCTGAAGGACATTCAAGGGAAGAGAGACGTGACGAACAGAGACTGGCAGAGGATCATTTTGAGGAAGGTGAGAAAAGAAATGTATCGTGAGACGCTACCCTAAACTATATCATACTAACGAGCGCTCGCTACGCTCGCCGTCAGGTCTATGATGAAGCGGTCAATTGCGAACACGAGAACGTCGTGGAAACGAGGAACCTTTGGTGGGCGCTGCACAGTAAGATGGTCGAGAGCGAGGAGGTACGAAGTCGCGAGGAGCGAAGCGACGAGCCGGGAATGCGACAATTTCGTTCGTAATTAGTCTCCATGAGGAGCGGAGCGAAGCGACGAGTTAAGCATTGTCTATGAACTCGGAGTGAAGCCGATTAAAGTAGAGAACAGGCTTTCTATGAACGTGTTGCTTCGCTCCTCGTAAACTAGAGAACGCGTTGTCTTGAACTCGTCGCTGAGCTCCTCGCCTGGAATGCGACAATTACGTTCGCAATTCACCCACCCTACTAGCTCTAGTCTAAACGCTCAAGTCGCTTTCACCCCACACCCAATTCTAACTCGTAAACTCAAAACTTCGACTCGCTACGCTCGTCGCTCGCAGTACAAGAACATGCTGCTATTGGACAAGATGCTCAAGGTTCTGGAGGAGGAGGCGAAGAGCAAAAAACAAGGTCGCTTCATCACACGAGACGGTTTCGAAGCCATGATTAAGAAACTGCATTTGGACAGCGAAGGTAAGAAGATATCGGTAGGAGCGAAGCTACGAGCATTACGAATTACGAATTTTATAAACTAACTCGTCGCTTCGCTCCTCGCACATCCCCCAGGACAAGTCGTCCTGCCCTTCAAGAAGGTCGGAGAGGGGAGGAAACGAGAGGAGCAGATCGTGGAGTTCACGAGACTGTACCCTGACTCTCCGTCGCCGCCTTTAGCTGATAATTCAATCGCGTAAACGACGACCGCGTAAAACACACAATTATATTTGCCCATATGAAATCATCTTCGCATTATTATTCATTCATTCATTACCATTACAATATATATATATATATATATAACACCATTCACTTCATTACTGCCTTCCCCTGAATGATCTTAAACGCTGGTCGACCGTGAATCACATCTTCGCGCGCGAACTCGACTGTGCATTCTGGATTTGGACAGTTACACGGCGCATCAGCGTCAGTGAAGTCGTTGACTATCCGCTCTTTGTAGACCTTCACGAGACGACTGTTTGCCCCGTTGCCCTTCGCGTATCGGTACAGCTTCGTTCCGCATGACGCGCAGGAGATGGTGACCCGTCGCTCCGGCAACTTCTTTCGTGGAGCGGCGAAAAGTCGTGTCGTCTGAAGCCTGTAAAGTAACGTAATATGCGTTGTCGTTATCTGAATTGGACTGTGCATGCCAGCAAACAGCAGCAAACGAGCCAGCCTCATGCTGCTACGTGGAGTATTATATCGACGAAAAGTGAAGGGAGGATCACAGCTTTTCACTCCGTTTTCACCTGCCAATCAATTGTCCCCTTCGCAACCCCATTATCCACCATGGTACCCCTTCTTCTAATTCTACTTGCTACCGCAACGCAACTATCAAACTCCTTCACAAACGCACCCATCCCCTCATTCTCCCAAACCAAAGCCGGACCGATGATGGCGCAGACTTTCACCACCACGGCCCTCAAATCCTCGCGCAATAACGACTACTCACTCTTCGAAATGGTCCGCCGCAAGGAGCAGCAGCTGGAACATTTTCGAAATCAGCACAAGGACCCGCAGGACGACCTCCGAATGCTCCTTGGTTATTTCGATGCAACGCCCGACTTCACTTCCTCAAAGAAGGTGAGAAACGACGAGGAGCGAAGCGACGAGCTGAAAATACGACAATTAAAATGTAGTAATTCTTCGCGCTAGTAGCTTTAGTCTAAACGCTCGAGCCGCTTTCATCGCTACGTAATTCTAACCCATTCACGTAATTTTTCATGTGACTTGCTACGCTCGTCGCAGCTCGCCAACGCGCTGCGAAACCCCGATAGATTGAGCGTCGGCGTCGACATCAAGCGTCGCTCTCCGACATCGAACCTCCGAGTAGATTTCAACGACGCTGGAGGTGTGGCTGAATCGTTCGTCGACTGTAATGCCGACTTCATCATCGCCAACGCTGACTACGAGAGTTACGGAGGCGACACGACAGACATCGAGCAAGTAGTAACCGCGATTCGGAAGAGCAGTCCCGAAACCCCCGTCATCTTCAAAGGTTAGTGAGTGAGTGAGTGAGTGAGTGAGTGAGTGAGTGAGTGAGTTTCCTCCCTCCCTCCCCTTCGCTCCTCGGACCGAAGTGACGAGTAAGAATGAATTCGAGGAACAGAACGACTACGAGTAGCGAAGCGACGAGCTGACAAATCATTGTCATCATCATCGTCGTCATCGTCGTCATCCTTATTCTAACTCGTCGCTTCGCTCCTCGCTCTGGCTTCATCCTCGGCTCGATTCGCTCGTGCAGACATCATAATCGACCCACTACAGCTAGCACTGGCCAAAAGCCTCAAGTTCGACGCCGCTTTGGTAATGGCATGCGTGGTCGGCAAGGACTTGCTTGAATTGCTGAACACTGCTACTCTGATAAATCTGCCTGTTATAGTCGAATGCCACACCCCCGAGGAAGTATCTCTGGCGGTCGAAGGCGGTGCAGGCACGATTTTACTGAATAGAGTAGACAGGTTCGGAGGGAATGAGTTCCACGCTACGCAGCCGTTTGCGGTGCGCGATGTGCTGCCTCCTGGAAATTTTGTAACTACGCTCGTCACCGGCAAGGTGTTTGACGCTTTGGAGTCGAACTTGTTCTTGCAGGAGGGTTTTGACGGTGTGCTCATTGGAGAAGGTTTAATTGGTAACCCGTCCGCATCCTCTTTAATTAAGGAAATACACGAATTGGAATTGGGCGACGAAGGAGAGATCAATCGTAGCAATGTATTCTAGAGGGGGGTGATTTGATTATTTTAAAAAGAATTTTGTTTGGGATTATGACGGATTTGGTTTTTTTAGGTTTGTTGTTGGGAGCGGAGGTGGGCGATTACTTCGCTGGAGTCGCCAGCGTAAATGTTCGAGGGAACTAGATTGGAGCTTCTGAAGAAGACCATGGAGCCGAGCGTTTGAAGCGAGTCCGGGATCGTCAGCGATTTTAGTTCTGAGCAGTGTGTGAAGGCTTCGCTACCTAATTCTTGAAGGTTTGTGTGGAGGAGATCGACATTTTCTAAACTGGAGCAACCACGGAAGGCACCGACGCGAATATATTTTAACGTCGTCGGGAATAATACGATAGTCAAACTAGTGCAGCTAAAGAAGGCACCCCAACCAATCCTCTCAACGCCCTCCGGGATATCTACAACGACGAGATTGATGGCGTCGCAGCAGGCGTACTCTCCGACATCCGTAATATTTAGAAGGAAGATCACCCTTGCGGCGAGTTTACGCCTCTCCTTTCGAGACTCAACTACCCACTGACTTATATCCTTCCCATCGTGAACCATCAACTCTCCGCTCCTCACCCCCTCGTCGATCTTCGCATCCGCCGCGGTGTTCCACCCCTTCATCGCGAACCTCAAAACCATCAACGTCTCCACGTGAACGAAATCAGTGAAGTGTCTCCTGAACTCAGGTGTGTGCATGAACTGATCCGTCGTCGCAGGAACAGTGAAAACAGCCATCAAAGTCGATGAGGTCGCTGTAGACGAGGCCTCGAGAATCCTCTCCTCAATATCGCTCCCCTCGTCCTCCCCACCGCCCTTCCCACCCATTCATCGGCTCTCGTGGCCCTCATTAGACTCGGAGGCTACAGACTTAGACATCGTGGCTCGTAGGTTTCGAGAATTTGGCTGCTAAATTTTCTCAGCTTTTCTTCCCTCAAATTTCATTTCGTCGATTTTACCGTCCCACAAGCAACCTCAAAATCTGTTACTCTTTCCGCGTACTCTCATACCCCACCAGTCTCCCCTCATTCCCCTCAACACACATACCAAACGCCCCAAAAATGAAATCCAGCCAATCCCTGTCCGAACCCGTGGCCGCGGCCAAACCCCCTCCGTACTGCACCTTTCCTAACTGCAAGGTCCCGCCCACGAAGACCTGCTCCCGTTGCAAGGAGACTCAGTACTGCTCCAAGGAGCACCAAACAGACCACTGGAAGTGGCACAAGAAGATCTGCGTCGCTCCCTCGATAATGATGCTCGCACCTGTGCCTCTCGTTCCTGGACACGAACCAGATAGATATAGTAAGAATCATTGCCTTGAAAGTGAAATAGAAATCAAGGGTGGTGATTTAGTCTCAAAGGTTCTGTTGACGAAGAGGATAAATATGAGTATAAGTGCGTTATCTGCCTCGTGAACGTCCCCGACGCTCAGATTCGCCCCTGTGGCCACTCCATGATTTGTAGGTACTGCACGCAGGATCTCATTAACCGATCTCAGCCTTGCCTGATCTGCCGTAAGCCCATCTCCAGTTTCGACGTTGGCGTTTATAGTGGCAGCCTTGGTGAACGCGGGTTGTGGCCGACATCGGCGAGGAATCCTAGGGAGCTTGCGAGAAACGAAGGCTTCAACGAGTACTTCCGGAAGCAGTTCAACGGGAAAGAGGCGACTTTTCTTCAGTGGAAGGAAGTTTTTGATGTGCTGGAGATTGTTGGGGGAGGGGAAATCATTGTACCGTGAGGGAATCGATGGAAGAGCAAGTGCTGTCGCTTACGAGGTCGGAGGATCTGGTGAAGCTGAGGGCGTTGGCGGAGTTGTGTAGTCGGGAGTTCTCTGACGACAGGTCTCTTTTTGTGGTGGCGTGGAGGAGGATTTTGGAGGTTTTGGAGTTGGCCATGCCGGATGAGAAGAAAGTACGAGGAAAGAAGAAGTAGCAGCAGCAGCAGAAGAAGGATTCGAAGAAGCTGCAGATTTTGGACGCTTGTGAGGCTTTGGGGGGGACGTGTAATAGGGTTCACGATTGGGGTGGTGCAGAGCTATACACAGAGCGAGAGAAGGAGGGGTACGAGAAGCGATTAGGGCGATATGGCGAGAACAGCGAAAGACTGACACGCCTTATATCAAACTACCCGTGGTTAAATGATGAATAGTAAAACAACCCGCTTCTCATATAAAACGTGTTTGTTATTCTTGTTGTCGTCGTCATCTTCCTCTTCCTCTTCTTCCTAATAGCTACTACTATCTTTCTAGGTAACCTCTTATTCGTTCGTTTACGCCCATCCCAATTTCATTTTACACCCCCAGGCTAACACCCCCAGGCCCTCTCCCGCAAACACCCGTCGGCCTCGCACGGGTCCACAATGACGCCCTCGTTGATGAACTCCACGATCTGCTCCTGCAGCGCCGTGTCTTGCCTGACGCAATAGTGGACCCTGTTGAAATCGGGCGGCTCGTCGCTGTCGGCTCCGGGCATACTGTCGTACTCGTGCTGGTACAGCACCTCCGTCAGCGCTGACGTCGGGCCCACGCTCCCGGGGCCCGCAGCCGAGACCCTCTCGCACCCGTACACGTCCTTCGGGTTTCCGGGCAGTATCTTGGCTCCGTAGGTCCTGCAACGACAACGAGGAAAGAAGCGACGAGTTAGTATAGAGATAGATAACTTAATCCTTAATCCTCGCCACTCCTCACTCCTCACTCCTTACTCCTCGCCCCCCCCCACACTCACCTCGCCAACACCTCCGCTGCCATGCTGGGCACCTCCGCATCTCCCAACCCCGCCTGGATCAACACCGGCGGAAATTCCTCGCTCACCGTCGGGGCTAGTAATCCCCCCGCCTCCACGGTGTCCCAGGCCATCTGAATCAAGCTCAGCATGATCCGAATCTCGCGGTTGCTGTAGAAGTTCAGAAGCATGAGCTCATTGAAGACCTTAAAATCGGTGCTCTTGCCCATGATCAAAGCGAAGGGCGTTCCCGGCACGCCCAAAATACTGCGCTGCAGCAGCCCGGTCACGCCCATCAGCGCGTTGTACCCCGCCCCCAAAATCCCCCCCTGACTGATTCCGTAGAAGTTCACCTCGACCTCGTCGCTGATTGGGATGGGCTGAAGGACCCCCGCGGAATCTTCAAAGTGAAGAAACTCGGGAATGTCCATCAGCATCTTGGTCTCCACGTAGTGCAGCATGCTGCGACGAGCGTAGCGAAGAGCATTAGCAAATAGAGGAGCGAAGCGACGAGTTAGATTAAATGTCTTTAATGCTCGTCTCTTCGCTCCTTATGGAGACTCATTGCGACCGTAATTGTCGCATTCCCAGCTCGCCGCTTCGCTCCTCGATGCTTCCTACCTCATCATGCTCACGTAACCCTGGATCAAGTTGTCAAGCGTCGCCCTGAACAGACTAGGGTCGGCAATCAACACCTTGGCAATGATGGGCAAGTCGAACATGCTCATCCCTCGCCAATCAGCGCTGACCAGCAAGTACCCGTTCGAGTCTGCCATGCGCTGCATGAACTTCGAGTCGGCGATTAGTTCCTGTGGGCGGAGGGGGGAGGGAGCAAGGGCTTGTTAGTGGAGGAGATAGCGAAATATAAACACCCGCTCAAGTCGTCGCTTCGCTCCTCGTCTTTTCGTACCTCTCTGCTGTAAAACAGCCCGTGGCCGTACTGAACGACGCTACTCATCTCCTTCCCCATGAAGGCGCTCTTACTGCCTTTCTCCAGGCTGCAGGGGATCTGGACGACAAACTTTAAATGCCCCTTCAAGCTCGTCGACCCTGAGTTCAGCTTCTTCATGTCCATCGTGGCGCCCCTGTGCCCGCTGCCGTATTTCTCCAAAAACCACGGCATCAGGATCTGCAAGTGCACCGTCCTGGCTATGTAGTTCCCGTGAAGACTACAGTCGTGATCCATGATCTTGTTGGTCTGGACGTTTCCGGCGTTCCCCTCTATCCACTCGAACGAGTCGGATTGCAAAATGCCCAGGGTGGCGTCCCGTGCACCCCTAATCTTACTGAGCTGGCTCCTCTCGCTCACTGTGGTGAAGTCGAAGAGCATCTGGATATTCTCCGGCAACCCTCCCTCCACTGCTGTCATGTTGGCCGGCTGCGTCCAAGCCGCGGCGTCGTACAAACTAGGCAAAAGCGTATTCCGAAAGAGCTCAGACCTTCCTCCTGCCTCTTCGCTAGCCACCAATTTCACCAACCCGGGGCTCCTGTCCAACAGCGCGCCCCCCGACCCTGCAGCGTTCACCAACGCCACGGCGTAGTGCTTGTTGTGCGACAAGGCTGACGCTGGCTGCACGCTCATCAAAGGCTTCTTCTCATCCTTCAGCAGCATCGTAGAGAAATGCGGAACTAAAGTTTTGCTCTCCACTTCGTACAATATTGTGATGCTTTGTGCTGTCTGACTGTGACGGGAGGAGGGGGGAGCAGGGAGCGAATGAGCAGCGAGTTGAGTTAGAAATTAGTAGCGAAGAAAGTGGCAAAACTGTACTGTCTTCTAGCTCGTCGGTACTGTCTTCTAGCTCGCCGCTTCGCTCCTCGCTGCAAAGCTTTAAAGCCTTGCCTCACCTCTTCTCAATTTCGTCAGCGCTCGGCAGTCCGCTGTTTTCGATGACGCCCAACCCCCCTCCCCCCTCCAACCCGTTCAAGTAGAACAGGATCGGGGCGACCGTGCTAAATCCGTCAAGCTCGTTGACCACGGACGGGTCGATGTAGTCTCCAGACTTGGTGATGGGCAGCGACGATCCGTCTATGTTGACCCTGTAGCCGGTGTCCGTCGACGAGTCCTAAAGTGCTGGGGTTAGAATTGTGAAGATTGAAGATTGCAGAGGTTTTATCTCTTACCTCCGCCAAATAGAAATTGCTTGGGAAAGGCAACGCAC
>BLQM01000085.1:82808-95229 GCA_012489335.1 Triparma laevis f. inornata
GGCTTGTAGGATTTGAGGAAGGACAACATTGGAGGAAAAGGCGTTTATAAAGGGCAGGATATGAGGGGTGCACTTAATGTATGTAAATTGTATAGGGGACGAGAAGTATTAGAAGTTGGCTATTAGATTGAGGGTGGGGGTGAGGGGGGTGGGGGGCAGGGGTCGGGGTTTGACGGGTTTGGTGGGAGGATGTGAGGAGGAATTGTTATAATATTGCGTATAGAGTGTGAAGGAAGGCAGTGAATTAAGAAATGCCCATATGCAGACTTTTGGACAAAAATTCAGGGCTCGCTCTAGTTTGACCTATTGCTTAGCTTCATATCTAGCTTCATAGCTTCAATCGACGCCATGGCCAAGAAAGAAATCAAGCGCTGGGTTGAGACGCACTCACGCAACTGGAAGTACCACGCTGACCCGGTGTCGTGGTTCGGATTGATGTCGTTTTTTGGAATTTGGTGAGAGTTACACTGGCGTCGCCTAGGACGCTGTCACGTACAAAGACAAAGACTTTTTACAGTCGAAAAGCAGCAACTAACTCCACCCACCAATATATTCCCCCCATCCCCCACCCCTCAGGGTTGGATCTCCTGTGATCCCCGTCGCGTGCCTTGGATCTGCTCTCGCCAAGTACTCCAACAAGCCCCTCATGGGCCTCGTCGCTTACTACTCGTACTCGTACTTCTTCCCCGCCAAGCCTTCCAAGTTCGTCCTCTGGGTGTACGGCGCGTGCCTACAGAGATGCTACTTCAAGAAGCAGACTGTGGTTGTGCTGGGAGAGGAAGTCAAGAGGGATGACAAGACTATGTGCTGCTTTCATCCTCATGGAGCGCTGAGTTGTGGTTGGACTTTGGCGAATGCGAGTAGGTGAGGAGCGTAGTGACGAGGCCGAGCGAAGCGAGGCCACCGAGTGGAGCGAGCTATCGAGCGAAGAGAGGCCATCGCTCGGGTGTATAGGCGGACTGAGCCGAGGAGCGAAGCGAGGCCACCGAGCAGAGCGCTATCGAGCGCAAGAGAGGCCATCGCTCGGGTGTATAGGCAGACTGAACGATTGTTGAAAGAATAGATGACGAGCGCCACACCAACGTAGAAGAGACGATTCTAGACAACAACAACAAACTCTCATGCTACATATTATAACTAACACACACACCACTACCCCCCCACCACACACACACTCACAGGAGCCTCGGCTCCCTCAACACCAACATGAGGTGGCTTGTCGCCCCGCTCTTGTTCAAGATTCCGCTCATTAATGAAGTCCTCAGGTGGAACAGCGTGCAGT
The DNA here is from genome assembly GCA_012489335.1 of Triparma laevis f. inornata. Classification (NCBI taxonomy): domain Eukaryota; class Bolidophyceae; order Parmales; family Triparmaceae; genus Triparma; species Triparma laevis. Next base: position 84,091 of record BLQM01000085.1, read on the forward strand.
CTGTGGTTCCGTCGAACTTCAAACGCGTCATGGCGCTAGGGGAGAACATCAGCATTATCCCTGGCGGCTTTCACAGCGCTGCGCTGTTTCAGAGGAACAAGTTCAGGTGCTTTGTGATGAAGAGAAAGGGCTTCATCAAGTACGCGCTGCAGTTCGGTTACAAGCTGAGGCCCTGCTTCAGCTTTGGGGAGGAGAAGACGTACTACACGATGCCTTACTTCGAGAAGCTGCGCATGAAGCTGTTAGCTAACAACAACATGCCCCCTGTTTTCTTCTTGGGAAAGTACGGCGTACTCCCTTGTGACGATTTCGAGCTGACCTGCGTGGTCGGGGAGCCCATCCAGTGCCCCAAGATTGAGAAGCCCACCCCGGCGGACGTTGACAAGTACCACGCTCTGTACATTGCGGGTTTGAGAAAGGTTTTTGACGATAACAAGGCGGAGTATGCTAGGTGAGACAAGGCTCATGAGGAGCGAAGCGACGAGCTGGGAATGCGTTGATTCTGAATAGTCACCGCTACGCATTTCTAACCCTTTAAGCCAATCTAGTTCCGACGCCGAGCTGTATTTGGAGTAAACATAAAGAAATAGAAAGCAATGCACAGACTTCATTTCATGTATCAAAATGGCACGTAATCTATTTTAGCTTGGCCTGGTTGTACCCAGTTATCGTTCGCCGTTGTTGTATCATCTGGCCCGCCAACAGTTCCTTCGACCCAATCGTCGCGGAATTGCTGCGCCTGCGACAGCGACGAGCGAAGCGAGTCGCATGCAGATTGGTGGTTACGTGTTAGAAACGAGAAGCGACGAAAGTCATCTATAACGACGAAATGGAGAATTATCAGCTCGTCGCTTCGCTCCTCGCAGCTTCTCACCTTCTCCTTTCTTCTTCTTAAGCTGCCCGTCTTCCACCGCAGCTGGCTGCCCTCGGAGAGCGCTGACTTCGCTGTCATTCCGCTCATGCCGCTAAAACCGGTTGCACCTGACATCGCGCTCATTCGGGACATGGGAGGGTCGTCGTAAACCCGCCCAGAACTGTCGTTTTCCCACTCCACCCTCAGCAAGGTCTGGAAGTCAGCGTCCGCCACTTCAAGCTCCAACGGCTGGGTGTCTCGCAAGTTGTCCTTTTTCTTCTTCCCAATCGTTTTCTTGTCAGCCGGATTGTTTCGCATGTACCTACCAAGCTTTTTCTTGGTCGCTCTGACGTCGGGCGTCCTGGCCTCGCTCCTCCTAACCCTGTCCATCCCGTCGCTCCCTCCCAGGCTGTACATCTTTCCGTACTTCCCTGCCGCCCCAATCTTCCCCGCCCTGCGATGAGCAAAGTGAGTCGCATGAAGATTGACGTTCGCGAGTTAGAATTGCGTAGCGGTGATAATGGCGTAGATATCTAGACTGGAGCTAGTAGTGTAGGTGGATTACGAACGGAATTAACGCATTCCCAACGAGGAGCGAAGCGACGAGTTCATAGACAACACGTCTCTACGTTACTCCTCATGGAGCCTCATAAAGAACGGAATCAACGCATTTCAAGCTCGTTGCTTCGCTCCTCGCAGTTTCTCACCTGCCTCCATTTCCTCCTACATCCCTCCTCAACTCCGGATCCTTCAACGCATCCGCCAACAAGCTCTCCCCCGTCCTCTCCAAATTAATCGGCGGCAAGCTCTCCTTGATACCCCCCCCCGCCCCCACGCTCTTCAAATAATGCAGCGCTCTGTCCCTGTACAACACCGCCTGGGTCTCGGTGTGACCGGAGCTCATACTCATCATGAGCTTCTGCACGTGGCTCAAGTCTTTGGTGCAGACGTTGTACCTATGTTTCCACGTTACTGCGTCGTTCTTCGCCCCGTCGACTCTCATGATTAACGAGTCAACGAGTTTCTTGTGCTTATCGAGCTGTTCAAAGAGTTAGAATAATATTAATTTTCGGAGGGTGCGACGTATTACGACCATCTCACCTTCCAGCTAGTCTCTTGAAACTCCTTATCCCCACTATCCCCGATTTGCTTCACCGTCTTCAACCCCGTTTGTAGCACGTCACTCTTCTTCTGCACCTCCTCATTATCCTCAATAGTCTTCACCTTTACATCCGTAAATCCCTTAACCTGCGACGAGCGAAGCGAGTCGCGTGAACGATTTGCGGTAAGATGAGTTATAAATTTGCGTAGCGACTTACAAGTGGCGGCGACGTTGGTTCTGAACGTCACTTGCACAGTTCATGAATAACGGCAAAACACGCATATGAGCGAGGAGACTTCGCTCCTTGCAGCTTCGTACCTCCTCCTCCTTAATCTGCAGCTCCTGCTCTCCCCTGTTAACCCTGTACATTGTGTGCATTTTCTCGCCTGCTATACGTTTTATTTCATCTTGTTGTTGTGTTATTTCGGCGTAGAGAGAGTTGATTGAGTCATCGGAGGTTTTTAGGAATTTGTTGTGCTCCTTTTGCAAATGTCTGTAGTTGCGGAAGTGGTTGGTCTTAGTTGGGGGTGCTATTATATATATATATATTCACTTTCCTCCCACACTACGCTACGCCTCACCTCAACTCTCCCAAAATCCCACTAGTATGTTTCTCCTCCTTCTTCAACTGCTCTTTCTGCACCACATTAACCTCCTTCTCGAAAATGAAATCGTCCTTTAATTCCTGCAAATGATCGCAGCTTTCGGAGTGCGCTTCTAATTCTACGGAGAAGAAATCACGGACTTTCCAGAAAGCGTTGGGGAGGCGAGATTCGTCGACCCATGTGTCTAGGGGGATTTCTTCGGGTTCTACCTCTTCTGATTTAGCCGAAGATATCCAGGAGTTGGTGGTGGAGGGTCGTGAACTTGCTTCGGTGACGGGTCGAATGATCCTAGGTGTTTTGCACATGTCGTCCTCGAAGTCAACAAAATCAGCGGCGTATATGGGCTTCCTGTATTCCCTCTCGTCTGTGATGAGTATGAATGTGTCCTCCTCTATTATGGCTTCGAAGAGAGGTACAACATTCGGTTTGGTGGTGTTTGTTGTTTGAGTTGCGGAGGAGGGGGGGGAGCCACTTTGGTGAGTGTAAAGGTTCGTGTTAGGGTTCGTGGCGGGTTTGGAATTTGATTTTGACGTTGCCCTGCTGGAGGCTCGGCTGGAGGCCCTGCTGGAAGCTCTGCTGTTGGTTTTGGTTGTCGCACTATGTGTTGTATGGCTGATTCTGGAGGCTTGAGTGGGGTTGGACATGCTGCCAGGAGACAAGGGGTTGTTCATGAGCATATCATCAATCTCATCCGTCGACAGCTTGCTTGAAGGGGAGTAGGTGGAGGAGGAAGGATGCAGGACATCGAGGAGGTCGTTCATGGGGGTATTTCCAGAGCAGTAGGGCTGTGGTTTGGGTTACCCTGTTTAACTATTTTGGATCAAAATTGGATCAAAAAACCTTGGAAAACCTTATCAAAAATTTAAGGAATACTAATTATTTGAGGTAGGTCACTGCCGCAGTCGATTGGGGTTCGGGGGCGGTAGGGCGGGCCTTTGTGGGGGTATCTGGCCCTCGACTTGTATTTTGGCACTTGTCGTCGTCTTATTGTTTCATGAGGATGGACTTTTGGGCACAAACCGTTGTTTGCTTATGGGTCCTTTTGCACTCTCATATTTTAACCCTCCAAACCGCCACCAACCCGCGCTGTCTATTTCACAGAATCAATTGTTATTAGATTGAACGTCGCAATTTCCCAGAGTTAATTTTACGCCTTCATTGCCCCACACAAATACACTGAACACATCTCCCCGTGAGCCTGTTCCATTGTCCCCCTCCCCCACCCCTTCCTACCCTTCAAACCGCACATTCAATCAGGGCCTATATTATTATTCGACAAAAATACATATACTTCTGTAGCTCCTACCAATAGCTCGGCTCGGTTGTAAATTAAATTGTAAACTAGACACTAATAATAGACATAAATAAACTTCTCCTGCAACTTCTCCAGCCACAACACCCAACACAACACAAATCTCCCTCTCCCCATCCCCTCCATCATGTACAAAGGCGACTACCGAGACCTCGAGGGTCCCTTCAAATCCCGCTGGCACAAAGTCTGCTTCGCCCCCTCCCTCTGCCTCCCCTGCAACCCCATCCTCACCCCCTTCCGCCGCCTTGTCTCCAAGAAGAAGAACCGCTTCGAGAAGGAAGGCTTCTCCCTCGATTTGGTGTACATCACGGACAGGATCATCTGCCACGGGTTTCCGGCGGCGGGCGTGGAGCACCTTTACAGAAATCCGAGGAGCGAGGTTGCGAGGTTCTTGGAGGAGAGGCACGCGGGGCACTACAAGGTTTTCAACTTCTGCTGCGAGCCGGGGAGAGGGTACGATCCGGCTGTCTTCGACGGCAGGGTGGAGAGGTACCCCTTCAGGGACCACGGGGTTCCTCCTTTAGGGACGATGGCGGAGTTCTGCAATAGTGCGAAGGCGTGGTTGGATGCGGACGAGAAGAACGTAGTTAGTTTGCACTGCAAGGCGGGCAAGGGTAGGGCCGGGATCATGACTTGTTGTCTGTTGGTTAGATTAGGATTCAAGGACACGGGTGAGTGGGCAATTATTAGTAGGGAATGATTTAAGAATGAACGAACACTTTTTCTAACCTCTAACCCTTCTTGTAACCCTCCTCCACAGCTCTGGAAGCCATGGAGTATTACGACGGAAAGAGGGTGAAGAACAATCGAGGACTGACAGTGTGCAGCCAGAGGAAGTGGGTAGCCCTGTACGAGAGACTGTGGAGGGAAATCTGGGAGCTTCCCGCCGCCAGCAGCATCGGGAACTTCCCCTCGGAGGAGTACCCGGGAGAGCGCTACCCGCTCCCGGAACCCAGGGAGCGCCATTTGACCTCGTTGGAGATAATGGAGATCCCCGAGCACCTCAAGAACGCGAAGTTCTTCATCAAGATCTTCCTCGGCACGACCACGACGCGCTTCGAGTTCGAGGACCTTTGGAAGAGCGACGTCGAGAAGCTGGCGGGGGCGGGGGGGGCAAGAAGGACGCGGCGAAGCCTAGCCAGGTGGGCTGGGCCGAGAGAAATTCGGATGGGAGCAGGTAGGCGGGCGAGCCGAGGAGCGAAGCGACGAGACACTAAGAACATTATAAACTAACTCGTCGCTTCGCTCGCCGCAGGATCAAGGCAGGAAGCAAAACTTTTTTAGTAGATTGCACCGTCAAGAGCAACTTTTGCGTGGAGGTGTACGCAGTGACGCCGGGGCTGTTCAGCGGGAAGAAGAAGAAACTGTGCGCGCTCTGGAACAACACGCTCATGATGTCGCAGGGGGCGGACGACGAGGTCATCGACTTCCCCTCTTCTACTTTGAACATAAAGAAGAAGTTGAAGAAGAAGATCGACGGGTTGGCTCTCAGGCTGGGCTTCGGGCAGGCGGGGGCAGGCGGGGCAGGAGGAGTTGTTCGAGAGCCCAGCGAGGGAGGTGAGAGTGAGAGGATTGTGTTGTGGTTTTGGGGTATTTAGGGGTGGAGAGAAGTGAACCCATTCTAACACGTACTTATGTTATGTTCGTCGCAGGAATCGAGATGCAGCAACTCGTGACCAGAAGTCAGCCTTCGTTCTCAACCCATCTTTAGAATCAAGAAATAGAAAAGATGGGCAAACTTGATTCATAACCTGAACATTTTGAAAGTCAAATTTAAATTTATACCATGTTGGAATTTGCTGGGTCCGAGGTTTTTGGATTGGGGCTTTTCGAGGCCTCTTCCATTTCTTTGATTGCAGTCTCGATCTTCTTCAGCCACTCCAGCATGCCCACGTGAGTTTCCGCCCTGGCCTCGAATCCGCATTTGCACGCGCCTCCCTCTATCTTGAACGAGTGGTTGTACTGCGATGAGCGGTGAGCGGTGAGCGGCGAGCGAAGCGAGCCTTGTTAGAAACGATTAGTGAAGAAAACTTCGCCGACGTTGAGACTGGAGCGAGGAGCGGCGAGCGTAGATAATGCGTTTCCAGCTCGTCGCTTCGCTCCTCGCGGTTTTCACCTTGCTCGCATAACCGCCCTCGACTCTGAAGGAGGTGGAGGAGGCGTGCAGCTGTGGCGAGCGAACGATCGGCAAGCGAAGCGAGCCATGTTAGTTGCGTTGATTGTTTTGGGAGATTTATACACACTACCCACCTCAATGAAACCCAGGGCTTGGGAACGGGCCGTGTCGCGCATGGAGGGGATGAAGAGCTGGTCGTACACCTGGCTGGCGAACCAGTACAACTCGCGGTCTTTGGTTAGCACGAGGTAGCGCTTCTTCCAGTTCTTCCTACCCAAGAGGGACGACCCTCCTCCCTTCTTCATGATCCAACCCTTCTCTACTATGTCACTCTCTCCTAGCAGGGACTGCCGCCGGAGGGCGCCCATGGTGTCCACGCAGGCCTTCCACTTCTGCCGGTCCGAGAACCCCTCCGTGTAGAACTGGCGCACTTGGTTCGCCATTATAATATTGAACAGGAACTTTCCCCCGGTGCCGCTGCGTAGTATTGTGAGCGCAGCGAGCTGAGTTAGAATAGAATCCTTCTTTCTTTCTTTCTTTCTTTCTTCGACTGTTACTTCTTCTCACCTGCTACTGGAACGGCTCCGCCGAGCCTGCTTGAGGCTGTCCCTCTCGTCGCCAATAGTCTCAAAGGTACTGTCCTTCAGATTGAGCTCGCCCTTGCAAACGAGATCGTCGGGGTTCTCAAAGTAACGGAGGATGCCCGAACCATCCACGACGGCGTACCGCTTCTTCCAGCCGTGCTTGCCGCCCTTATCCTTCTTGTAAATCCAGCCCGCCATCTCCTTCTGCTTTGCAGCCTTGTCGATCGTCTCCTGGATACAAGTCGTCCACGTGTCCAACCACCGCTCGTCGTCACAAGCCAAGTCCCTGATCTTGAAGTCGGGGTGCTTTATTCTGAAGTGGTTCTCCTTGTCGGTGGACTTTACGAAGTAAAACGAAGCGCCGCATAGTCGAATGACACCCTTCGGCTCCGTGTCCGCCCTGTCCTTGTAGTAGAATAGTTCTGTGCCCTGCGGAGCGGATTTTGTTGGGGTGGGGCGGAGCGGAGTGGGGCGGAGGGTGAGCGTGCTAGTTGACGAGGGTTGTGTGCAGCGTAAAGCAGCGTAAAGAAGAAGGCTGAGCGCAACGCGAGAATGAACGAACGAGCATCCGAATCAACCCGTCTCACCTTCAACACAAAAATCCTGCGCTGCCACAGCTGCATGTTGCCCTTGCCGCCCAACTTCAGCATCCATCCAGCAGCATCCTCTCCAGGCCCGGCTTCTTGCAACAGACTTGGACCTTCTCCTGTGGATGGACCGCGGATGCAACCGAACAAAGCAGCAAGGAGCGACTTCTTCTGCTTCTTCTGCTTGAACTCGAGGGCACCCGACTTTGCTACGAACGCGTTCAGGGACATTGGGGCACTTCAGGGGGGGGTGGGGGACGGTTATCGAGCAGAAGGATTTGGGTGAATAAAGTTTGTTTGGGGGGGTGCTGGGTTTAGGGGTGGGGCGGGGTGGGGGATGAGGGTTGTAGTGAGGAGTGGCTGGCGAGGGGGGAGGTTGGTAGTACTTGGAAATTCCACTACCAAATTTTCCTTCTCAGGACGATTTTTTCGAGGAAGGATAGTCAACCGAAAACAGCCGAAAACAGCTTCGATAGAGATTAATACGAGCGTGTAGCTACTTTTACTACCAGAATCGCTGAAAGCAGCCCATTAGTTGTCGGTCGACACCCCAATAGGCCTCCGTCAACTACCTGGGGCTTGTGGAATAAGACTTATCGGCCTACCCGTCACGGTCCCCTTCCCTCACCCAAACAACTGCTGACTTTGCACGGGCTCGTCTAATCTCTTCCGCGAGCGATCGTCACTCATAGGTATGGTGCAGGTCTATCCCGCCCCTTAACCTTCTCGGCCCAACATTGTTGTTTCCCAGTCGTCGAATGCACAGATCGTTGCCCAATCGCTCACGCTCTCCAACTTACCGCTCTGGATTGGAGCGGGGCTTTCGATCGTAGATTTGCTTTTCGATCTAGCGATGGTCAGGGAGTATTACAAAACCGGCCACCCGAAGTTTGCGCAGGCGACAATCGTCGCGATTAGCCTGAAAATGTTTTTGCAGCTGAATCTCGTTGCAATGCAAAATGCGAAGAGGGGCAAGAGGATTATGCTCCAAGAAGTATTATTCGTGGTCGTGTTCGTTAAATCCGGCTTAGACGTATATGGAGTTGTTACAGGGCAGAAACAACCTGAGAATTCCCTGCTAGCCCCAATGAACGAAATGGTTATTTTCAAGGGCGTTGAACTATTTGCGGAGAGCATTCCCAGCTCTGTCATTCAAAAAATGGCCTTCCTTATCAACAAGTAGCATAGCCACGTTGCAGTCCTCTCCCTAGCCTCTAGCATTTTAACCGCGGCCTTCATCTCTGCCTCAATCGCTATCGAAAATGATGTCGATAAAGACTCCCGAGAGTTTTCTCCAAATTTTTACGGGCTAACTAATCTAAGAAATCGTAGACAGGCGGTAGCTGTATGTTTACTGGTGCTAATCATCAGTGCGTGTCAGCTAGTTTCGAAGGCGTTTGCGCTTGCGTTATGCAATATTGAGAGTAGAATGGTTCTCGTAGCTTATCTTGGTATATATTGACATGGGTTTAGCGTTCGTTTTTAAGTTGGTGCGAGGGGACCTCTATTATTGGGTGCTAGTTGAATCCGTACCGATGGAAATTCTTGTAGGATTACTTTTCGTTTTATTGCTAAAATAGTAACGGATTTTACGGTTGTGATGCAGGCTAGACATCCTTACGAGCTCGGAGGCCTGTACTTTACCTTCACGATTCTCACGACGCCGTTAGTATGCCTGTACTTTGGAACGCGATACCTAGCTTTTATTGAGGACTCAGCAGATGATGAGACGTTTGTGTTAAGAAGCTTGCAGGTTTACGTCGCTATAAGAACCCTTGCAACGTTATCGATCTAACAGCTTTGGAACGCTCGTGTGCATAATCCCTTCGAAATATCGAAAAACATTCTGGTCAACTCAAACAGGTTCGCAATACACTTGCTCCAATTTTCTGGAGCTGGAGAACGATTGCGCGAGAATGGATGTGTTTACTTGTCATAAGTGTTATTATTTACCAATTGAAGCTGAGATTAAACGTGGCTAAATGAAAGACTGCCGGTGTGGATTAGCGAGGAGCCAGAATGGTTCAACGATCAAAAAAAATCAACGATTCCCGATGACTACGTCAAAGACCCCAAAATGTTGAAGAAAATACGAGGTATCGAGGTGGAGAAAATAAGGGAGCGAAGTAGGTCTTCGATGGGATTAATAATGGGCTAACAACTTTCAGTAATAAAAACCAACATTAAGAGAAAACCTGTTTTTCCGTTTCATAATTAAAAGATATGTCAGTGTTCATTTTGTTTATCTAGATAGCGTGTGTGGTTGACCGTCACGCCCACTAGTCATCGCCACCATCTGTTTCGGAAACATGCTGGTCGCTTTCGTATTCGCCCTCCCGGTACTCTAAACCAGCTAAAACCCTCGGCCCTCCTCCGTTCGGCCAGAGGTCGAACTTGGCACCCGTCAAAATATCGTCGACGAGGGTAAGAATTAGCCTGGCGAGCATGTTGGCGATCTGCACTCGCAGCAGACCCGAGCCGAGGGCGCGATGGTGGAACTTGTCGAGGAACTTTAGCGACTTTGCGATGTCGGAGCCGATTTCGCGAACCGACTTCTCGAACTCCTCCCCGGTCCGAGTTTTGTCCGCGGCGGCGTTTCTCATGTTGGTGATCCAGCCGAGCGCGTCTCTCTCGCCCACTGGGGAGAACTGCAGCGTCAGCTGGTGGCCGAGGATCCTGACCCTGGCCCCGTCGGCAGTGTCCGATATCAGGGCAGTGACGATCGATAGAATGTTCCCCAAGAGCGCGCGCTGGAGAGCAATCGGGAAGAGCTTCAGGAGGGGCGCGGAGATCTGGCAGTGCGACAATAGCGTCTCCGTGACGGCGTCGCGCAGAAAGAACTGCGACGAGCGTAGCGAGGAGCATTAGCGAGCCGAGTTAGTTTAGAATGTTCAGAATGTTCTTAATGCTCGTCGCTTCGCTCCTCGCAGTTCCTCGCAGTTCCTCACCTCCTTGTCCGCGTGGTACTTGCGCGGGCCCTTTGACGAACGCTGGATAGCAGCCTGCAGCATGTTGGCGGCGTACATGGCCGCAGCGTCGGGGTTGGTTCCTCCTGGGAGCTGGACGTGAGGCGACGGTACCAAATACAGGCGAATGTCGGCACGGTCCATCACGGGGATCCCGTGCAAAGAGCCAATGGCGGAGGAGAGAGTTTGCATGAGGCCCCGGCAAACCACTCTGTAGGTGACGGTTTCGACGGTCTCCCCAAGCTTCTCGCCGATCGACTTGTCGCGCCCGAGCGTCTGGCGCAGCAGCCAGCTTCCGCCCGAATTCGAAATTCCCGCGTTGTTCGGGCTAGCAGAAAAGAGGTCCTCACCGAGAGGCTCCTCGTCGTCCTCTTCCTCAACGTCCTCCCACAGCTCAGTGTGGTTCAAGAGCGTCAAGCGGTTGTCGTGAGTCAGGGACTCAATGTAGCGGTCGATGAGCGTGTCGTCAATGAAGGTGGCATTCGAGAGGGGATTGAGACGGCCTTGGAGCAAGTCTTTCTGCTGTTGAAGCTCCTTCATGGCTTGATGGTGGCTGCTCATTTGAGCGGTCAGGCTGATGACGCGCTGGTTCAGCTCCGCCAGCTCGGCGGGGGTGGGGTCGGTGGGAGGGGAGGTGGTTTGCGGCAGACTGTCCGGGAAATTGGAGTTGGGGGTTGGGGGGGAGGGGGGAGAGGGGGGGAGAAGGGGGGGGAGGGGGGGGAGGGGGCGGGGGTGATTTGGGGCCGAGGGTGGCCGTGTTTTTTGACACGTCCTTCAGCTTCTCGCGAGCCTTTATCATGTCGCTGTCGACAGACAGCGCTTGCTCTCGGGCAGCTTCAATGGCCGCTATTCGCCGCCGAAGCACCTCGCTAGAAGCCTCAGTGAGAGCGTCAAAGGACGGGGAGGAGGTCAAGGAGGGTGGGGGGGAGGCTGTATACTTCCTAGAGAAGAACCCGTGGACGCCGGTGAGTTTAGCGGTGGACTTGCGCAGGGTGCGGAGGCGGGAGGGGCTCG